>JAOXXN010000137.1:21136143-21157763 GCA_026770055.1 Myrmophylax atrothorax
AAAATTTCAAATTCAATTTACAGTAATGTCAAACCACAATTAATATATAGGCAATGATAAGGGGAACATGCAGAAGTACACATTGATAGCACTACATCAACAAATAAACTTTTGGTGCTAGTAATTAGGTACACAAGATTATTATATGTTTAATTGACTAAAGTGACAATTTGGAATTGCATCTAGTCACATTTAATTGGATTTGGAATCTCTAGAGGAAAAGAAACAGAGAGCAGTGTAGAGAGGCAGCCATAAAAGCAGACTGATTTTCTAAAGTCTGTTAAGACTCTGCATTAACATCCTTTGCACAATAGTTTTTTAATATCCCTCAGCCTAGAAAGAGTAATGCAATGATTGTCACAGACAGTGGGAGTACCAAAGCATACTCAATTGGGTGACAAGACAGCTGATTACTTTTAGTTTGGGGTGGTTTTTAAGATATAGTTTAATGAAAGGTGAACTGTGCCTGATTTTGCCATAGACAAGTGATATTCCAAGACTGCCAAGACAAATTTGCAGATGCTGTCCTAGAAGAAATGTGCTTATATACAAGATATTTCACCCACAAATACTTTAAAGCCAAAATATTTAAAAAAAAAAAAAAAAAGAAAAGCCAGGCTAAAATATTGTATATCAGCCATTCAATATTTGCTGAGAGTACAATATCGGAAAATTATTAAAATAAAATATACAGTTGCTTGTTGGCAGATAGTCTTAACTAGCCAAAAAATTGTTTACTAATGCTTGTCTTCAAGCTGGACAGAGATGGAGAGTTATACATAATCTCTTGGTAAAGACCTCATGTTGCCCTCTTCCAGCATTACCTCCTTTAAATATTGCTGCATGCATCCACTCATTTATCCTGCTTTTGTGATCAGGAGCCCCATGATTGCTGACTGTGCGTTCATCATGAGAGAAGGCACCGTGCATGCAACAAGTGACCCCATCCATCTGTATTGGCAGGGAAGAATTGATAGCCCAATGAGGAGGGAGGTGCCTATCTCACTATTAAGATCAAAATGAAGGATTACTGCTTAAAAGACTGCCGACAAAGGTAGCTCTTGGGCATATCAATCAACAGGACACTCTACAGTACCTCCGTATTTATAATGAAGTAGATTTCCTTGGACTAATTTTAAGGGCAAAATTCAAGGTTGTTAACCCTTGACTCATACTTCAATTTTATGGAGTGCTATAAAATTTAATTCTGGGTACTCTATAGTCCCCTAAGCTATTTTTTTGTGATGTCTTCCTACCTTAGTGACGCTTTCCTTTTGCAATTTGCATGGTACTAATCCTCTAACACCTTTCCGAACTCTTCAAGCAGAAGGGCAGCAAAGAAATGGTTGTAAAAAATGGTCTCAGAGGAACCTGCAGAGCTCTGTGAAAGATGAGTAGGCAAGACCCCCTTCTACAAAGACTACTTATGTAGGGAGTAGACCATTGACTTTCATGAGACTTGTCTCTTGAGTAATACTTATTTGAGATGGCTGTTCAGCCCTACCAGCACAAATTTAAGTTTAAGGGTACCCCTTCTGCTCTGAGGGGAGCTCTCACACAAACTTGGAGGTGAATGGATGCTGCATCCTTTGCTGGGAGAGGCTCATTGCTGCAGGAGCTTCTCACTGCCAGTGGAGACCCAGCCTTTACCCCAGTCTCAATGTGATGGAAGTTTATTTTGGAGGGACTGCAGCATTTGTGCCTTGGGTGGTGAAACATGCTTCTGCCTCCCAGAATGTACCTAATCCTCAGGTTCTCTTTGTCCATACAAAGAAGCTAAAGATACTAGGAACAGTATATGTGCCATGCAACAAGATTTAAGGGTTTGATTCTGACCCCATTTATTTTGGTTTATTCTGTGAGAACATCTGTGGCATCTGGATATGTGAAGTGGTGCAAAATGCATCTGATGCAAGACAGAGTAATAAAGTTCAGAATGTGATCTTTTATCTTCCCTCACATGGTAAATTCTTCCTTTTTAAACTATTATTAGCTGCATTCTTATTGGTAAAATGAAATAAATCTCAGTTCGAGGAGCTGCTGAATTTCAGTACTGCTGTGAGTGCAAAGTGCATCTCATTCAGAGAATTACCCACTGGGCTACTGTTTGCAGTGCCTGTGAACTTTCGTATGTGCTTTCCAGCAGAGAATTTCTTCTGTATAAAAGAGTTTGATTTTTTTCCCCACTGGGTCAGACTCATTTAAAATCTTGAGTTCACAAACACATTTTATGAAGGGGTCATTTCTTCAAATGGAATGTCTTTTTTTCTCTCTTAACACTGGTACGCATTGACTTCCCCTCTTGATGTCATGGACATGAAGCTTCAAAGAATAAACCTTTAAAGAGGGAGCTGTCATAGCTGTCCTCTCCCCTAGGGTTTCAGACTGTCCTGCTATGTAACAGGGCCGAAAAAGTGGCATGAAGGACATTATTCATCACAGTGCCTCCTTGTAGAGTCTAACCCAGAAGCTATGGTTGGGTTGAGGTGTGAATGAACCAGAATTGAAGGGGTTATGGAATCCCTTCCAGCCATTACGATCATCTGCTAGATAGCAAGGGCCAAATGATTTGGGCAGTGATAGTGCTGTGGCTCATCGGTGCTTCACTCTAGAGCTCACAGCCCATTTCTCTTCCTCATAGAAGGTCCATGTGTGGGCCTCCCTGGACCTCTGTGGCACACAAGACACCACCTTTTCTGTTTGTGCCCCCTTCCCACTCCTTGCCTGCCTTTCTCCCAAACCACTACCGTCTTCAACTGCAGAAGATTTGAGAAGCTAAAGCTCTAACCATTTGTATGACCCCCACTGTACTTGATTTTCACTGGGAGACAGAGATTGCGCTGCAATTTTGTGCTTTTTGTGCATGTGCCTGAGCGTGGGCTCCACCAGGGATTCAGCGGCATCGAGATGCTGACACACAGGCAGGAGAGGCAGCTGGGTGCCCAGTGCTGCTCCCACTCAAGTTAATAGCTGGCACTCAAGAAATGCTGCTCCTGAAGATACATTCCCAGCACCAGCAACAGCCTTTGCCCCTCAGCTGATGAGCTCTGTGCACTCAGCATCAGGGGTGCCTTCTATGTCATTAGAGCCCACAGCAACAATTATACAGGATGATGTAGCTTGTGACACTGCTCTGGGACTTTCCACCACAGAGAGACTGAGCAGAGGAATCATAATCTTCTTTTATTAATATCCTCTCTATTTCATTATGTAAAGCTGAAAATAACTTGTCACAACTATACATGCTCATGTGCTTTTGTAACCAAAGCAACAGCTATTGATGCACGCTTTTGTTGCTAACTACTCCTCTGCCCCAGAACTCACAAGCACTGGCTCACAGCCATCATTTTCCAAGGAGGAAGGAAAGAGATGGGGAGCAGGACAGTTTGTGTTTTCCTTCCGTGAAGAAAGATTTTTAGATTAGATATATCACTTTTTGCTTTGATCAGTGGGTCACGTATGTCTTCTGCTGTGTCATTGACTACTTTTGTTTCTTCTTTTTGTGATTCTTTTAACCAGGAAAGGCTTTTTCCTCCTCACACCGTCTTCTATTTCAAATTTCTGTAAGACCACTCGAGTCCTTCAGCTGACAACTTTACTGCAAAAAATTCAGGCCCTTAATTCACATCTGCAAAGCTCTTTATTATTTACCCTAGCTCTAGATCGCTGGTTTTTCTCTCCTGATCTGGTTCTCATGCTCAAAGCAGTCTTTATCCTGTATCTCCTTCGATTTTCTTCTCCTGATATGGGTCTTATACTTTCCTTTGAACTTCTCCTATCCCTGACATCAACTGCCAAGAATCCTTTCTTCAAAATCCTTCTTTAAACATCCTGAAATTGTTTCCCTCTTCATTATCAACTTTTACATATTTCCTCTTCTCCAGCAGTAACCTGTTCCATGTGACTTTGTCCCTTCTCTTAGGCACACTGCAAGGTTTGTACTGCTGCATTTTTAAGGCAAGATGGGCTCATACTGATGATTTATCTGACTTTCTGCATAAAAACACCACAGAATTGCACCCTTAACTTCCTGCATTGGTGCCACACAAGAGAAAAGCAGAGATTGGCTTTGAGAAAGTTACCTAATCCTCATGTAAACAGTTTAAGAACAGAATATTTACCACTCCCCATCTAATGACTGATTTGTTACATGGCTTTTCCCCTATTTCTCCCCCAGTTGACAAGTTGGGATCTTGCTCATCCAGTCCAAAGTTCCAGCAATTTATATTATGCATTCATTTCTGAAAGCTTAAAGGTCTTGTAGCACTTGTTATCTTCTCCCTGTATATGTACCTATGGATCATGATCAAGGGAACTTTAAATATTCTTTTTGATTAGCTTTTTGATTAGCTTTCTCTGATTGTCCTCCTCAAAGTAAATCATCTATTTCTGGATCTTCTGTACAGTGATACGTAATATCTAATGCCCTGTGTTGGTTCTGAATATTAATACCCATCTTCCATTCTACTCTGAGGCAAAGGTATAATGCTGATGAGCAGTGGAAAAGTAATTTGCAATGGATAATATTATTCAGTAAGTTGGGCCTTTTTCTCTGTTCAAATATTTTATTCTGTGGATTGAAAATATACATTCCAAGTTAACTTATCATCAAATGAATGGGGTTTTTTTTCTCATAACTCACTACAGATATGCATTGGATGATTTGTGTATTGGCTGTTGGATTGAAAAGATGGGAATTAAATAGAGTTCATCACAATAAATATTAATGGCAAAATTAAACGTGTTATGGTAAATATCTTCAGAGTGGCAGCAGCAAGACAAAGTTTAAACTTACTACTGTAGTCAGGTAAGCTCCCTAGTACTTATTATCAGCAGAGCAATTTTCCAGCTGGTAATAACAAAACAAACAGTAGATTTTTGATATTTCATCCCACAGAAAGAATCCCTCCCCAAGGTGTCCAGTTTTACTCACACCTTTGCAAACCATTTCCACTGGCTAAAAACTGTGCAATATAAGTAAAAATGCATCACACCCAAACAACAATGTCAAAAATTCCCAGCATAGTTGATATTCTGCAAACACCTTGACATTCACAGCCTGATTTCACCAATATCTGACACCGTCATGTTAATTTAAAGTGTCTTTATTATCTAATTTATAAATATCTCAATCAACTCATTGGCACACTACTAATATAATTGTTTTTATTCTCCCATTGTGAAAACCACGTGCCCTGTTTTGTACTAAAAGTTGGGCTCCAGCATCCCCTATGCACTTTTATCCAAAGTCAATCCCATCCAGCCAAAGTCTCACACTAAATGCCATTGCAGCAGCTATGCATATGTTGCAGGAACTAACAGAACCCCAGGAAAGCATTTCAAGGCTTGCAGGTTCATATCTGCATGATCCCATAGCCATCTGTACTAAAAGCCTTAATTCCAGAATGCAGCCAACATGTATTTGCTACAGCTCAAATGGAGACCTTTAATTTGCATTGGAGTAAAATGGGCTTTTAACTTTAGTTCCAGTTCAACCCCAGTGTTTTGGCCAAGGCTGCAGCCATCACAGAGCCTCTCTTAGCAAATTGAAAATGAAACTTGTGTTTCTGAGAATATTTCTGTCAGCTAAACTCAATGCTGCAGAGAAAGCTTCAAGTAGCGCATGGAGATCTGGGTATTCAGACCTTTGTTTTGCACTCTGGTCGCTGTTATGAACATCAGGTGCTTCCATTTCAAAAATCTGGGCTGTTTCAAGCACAGAGCAACTCACACATCACACAATAAAGCAAACAATAACCCAGCGCTGCGAGGTGGCTGAACACCTACAGCGCAGCGACGAGCGCTGTCAGATCCTTTAGAGTTCAGCTTTATCTCACACCTTGAGGGGTGAAAATCCAAGGCAAGAAAGTTAAGCAAAAAAGCACTTGGTAGCCAAACCCTCCTGTGTAGTCCCAGCTGGTGCCCAGGCCCATCAGCAGCCCTGTGTGCTCACGCTTGACCCGTGCCCTGCTCTGCAGCGTGAGGTTTCCAAGCTGGCAACGGCAGGGATGTTTTGCAATGCTCCTAATGGAATGACTGATAGGAGCTGACAGGCAGCCTCTCTGGGCAGCCTGGCCATCATATCACTGAGAAAACGTATTTCTCATTAATTCTGGAAGCTATTTTAGCAGATCGTGCTGTGCCACACTTCACTGCAGAGAAGTCCCTTCTTTAATCAAATCTGGGGGAAAATCCATTTGAGGTCAATGGCTGGTGGATGTACTGGCAGAAATAAGTGTCTACTATGCCTGAGTCTATATTGTCTCAGAGGTCTCTGAAACTTGTTGCTGCTTGAAGAATTAGTTTTGAATTTTGTCATGCCAGCAAAGAGAACATATCCCTTGTATCTCTTCATAAACACCAATAGGTAATCCTCCCTCTTCCATACCTATAGCCATTTTGAAGGACAACATTTGCCTTGAAGCACTGAACTTTTAATTTTCTGGTGGAAAATCAGAATGTAATGATTCCCCTTATCCTGCATATCAGAAGAACAAAAAGATTTTGGCCCCTAAGTAGGAAGATCAGTTTGTGCTTAAGGCTGTGCACTGGTACCCAGAAGATCTCAGCGCAGCTTCTGACCAGTTCATGGGTTTCCCATGTTCTCCTTGCATCATAACTGAAGCAACTTGTTAAAATTAGGATTGATCTGTCAGAACAGAATGAGCCTCTTCCTATATATGCCATTTCAGGGACTCAGACCAGTCTGGCTCTGGAATACACTGTTTGTAAGACATGACTCTCAGCTGCAGCAAATCAGCGTCATTCTGCTCTAAGGTACAGTACTAGAAGTATGGAATAATTGAAAACTGGATTGAGAAAGCAAGTAAAATAACATAACAGAGAGTTTCTATCATGTTGATACAGATTTGGGAGCTTTTTGTTGCTGTTGTTATTGCTGATGTTTCCATTCCAGAAACAATTCTACAGGTACGAAACCAAGGAATTTAACATCTTTCTTGCATTCTTTCTTCTTCAGTAATATTTACCTCCACATATTTTCTACCTACTTATATTTTTCTGGTACCAAATCATTCGTGGTAGAATAAATACTGCTTGAATCATAATGCTAAAAGAAGGTATTAGCTTAAATGTCACGATTATTAAGACAGATGTATTAATTGTACCTAATTTGTGGAAAGATGGATTTATTTAGTACTAGCTGAATGAAATAGGCAGCACATACCTTGCTATAGTTGTTAGCTGTTGAAATCCTAATATGAAAATAATACCAACACAATTAGGGTTGTAACTGTTAACAGGGACCCATAAATAATGTCTCAAAGATGCTCAACAGGAAAAACGGTCAGCAAAGCTCCAGAAAAACCTACAGAGCAGCTCAAAATTCATGTGACTATTTCACAAGTAGAATTTTCAATTCATTCTGGGTTTTACTCATTGCAAAGCAGAGTTTTAAAATTTACAAAAGAAACCTGAGAAACCAGTGCAGAAATCCACTCATTTTGTGCTATTTTCAGGCTTTATTTATCCCTTGAATTGCTAAAGTCCTTAAGAACTTTCACATCCATTATTCTCTTGCCTGTTTTTGTGTACCTTCTTTCTTCAGGGAAATGAAGCTATAGGCAGGAGTGTGTGCTGTTCCCAGGATCATTTCTGGTGATGTGCCTTTTCATCTGCACATCCGCTCTTGTAGAACTACAGAGCACATCGTGCAAAAATAGATAGAAACATCTCTACTTACAGTCAGCTTGTCTTCTACCAAATTAGCAGCCATTCAGCCACATGAAGTAGTTTGCTATTGCAATGACTCAGGCATGATTTTTCACTGACCCTCTGAGCATTGCTGTCCGTTGGACAGGCTAACCACATCAGTCACCATCTCAGGCTGTCTGATTCATGTCTTCACATTTAAGTCAAGTTCCCAAAAGATGTTGAACTCTGTGCTAAGAAGGACTGACACCTCATTCAGTTAGTTTCTGCATTTTTTTCCTCTTTTCTTTTTCTTGTTTTTTTTTTAATCTTCAGGTTAAAAGCCCTGAAAACTCCTCACAGCAAATATCCCACCTTTCTCCCAGGAGTATTTCCTTGCTAAGTTCACACCCCATCCCTGAAGTACTTTACTGAACAACCTGATGGATGCAGCATCCAGATATTGCCAGTGGGATCTGACCAGCTCCTTGTAAAGCACCCAGTGACCCTCAAGCTTCAGCTCTGCCTGTCTGAGTTCAGGTGCCTCTCTGAGCCCAGTCTACCAAAGCTGTTCAGCTGAGCACAGTTTACAATCTTTCACAAAAAACCTGCTGTTTAAACCATGACCCATTCCTGACCTAGCAGGAGCCCTGCAGAGCTGTCCCGACACATGCTGAGGACTTGGGATGGCAAAAGGTTTCTCCCAGCACTGAAAAGGCAACTGTTGCTCAGGGCACCCACAATTAATTGCCTCCCTGGAATTAGGGTATTCCTCACCACAAAAACTGTCTTATCTTTAAAAAAGGGGCAATGTTACCAAAACTGGTTTAAAACTGTAGTTTTGGACACTGGATTCATGTAGAGGATTATTGGCATGAAGGCATCACAGACAGGGAGTTTGCAAAGCAGCCTCCAGCCTTTCCCTATGCTATGTATTCCAGGATTTTTCTTTAATGAATAGTGATCTCTTTGAAAGGATATAAAACATGGATTTCTTTTCTTCCAAAACATAAAAAGAGACTTAATAGACTATCAAGCAGGTCTTGAAGCCTAAGGTAACACATCTGCAGTACCTCTGCATTTGGGAAGACATGGATCTATTGCTGTGGAGCTCTGCAAATCCGCTTTCAACATACACTGCATACAAAATAACTCACAGAGACTTAAATACGTTAATAACTTAAGACCCTAAATAAGCTGATATTTGATGTGACCTACATTAATAAGGAGGCACTACATGGCAGATAAGCAGAAAGTTCTCATCTATTGTGTAATGCATGATTTATTCATACCATAAACATATTGAGCAAAGGATGTGCTCTGGCATTCCGTCTACTTATTTTACCCACAGAACAAAAAAAAAAAAAAAAAGAAGAAATTATGTAAGAAGATCATGCTGGTGAGAAGATATTCATATCACAACAGCCAGAGACTTAGTGGCAGGGCTGCCAGAGACTTCTTTATGGTTGGAAAGATATAGAGAAAAGCACATAGGTTGCACTGCAGTACACCCGTATTTCTAACTACCAGCCTAGGAGTGGAAGCAGTTGATAGAAGAGGCTAATGGCTTTACCCTGACTGATACCATTGCATTAGTAAAAATCATCAATAAAAGCATCAGCTCCTGCTGTACTGTAAATGAGACAGGGGCTGAGTGTGAACTGCAGCTGCAAGATAAGGCACTAGAAAGATATCTAAATTTTTGGCTAATTCTAGATGTCAAGATAATTGGATTTTTCAAATTAAACCTTTCTGTAGTTAAAGAAGATTAAGGTTACGGACTGTGGCAGGGAAAGCTACTGTCACTGCTATGAAGACTTTTTCACTACAGTGCCATTTTTCTTCTTCTCTGTCTCTCTAAGCAGGCAAATGGCAAGGGCTTTGTAAAAATGCTGAAGTAGTTACACCATTTGCCATCAAAAGTTGGCATGGGAAAATATTGTTTCTTGTGCATCTACCTATTCATTTTATGAGTGCTTAACAGAATTTTAGTGAGTGTTGAATCACAGAATTTTAGCCTGGTATATGTTGGAAGGGACCTTAAAGCTCATCTCATTTCAAATCCCTGCCATTGGTAGGGACACCTTCCACCAGCCCAGGTTGCTCCAAGCCCTGGCCAACCTGGCCTTGGACACTTCCAGTGATGGAACAGCCACAGCATCTCTGGGCAACCTGTGCCAGGGACTCACCACCCTCACAGGGAAGAAAACCGTGGATATTGCACAGCCAAGATGCTCAAAGAGCATTGGGTCAAATATATGTTTAAAACCTCAATCAAAACAAAGTTTGTCCCTTATGAGAGTTTTCTGGCTTTTCATTTGTCATGATAGGAATGTACATCCCTCAAACCTATATTTGAGGCATCCCTCAAGTTTGTGCTTCATGAAGGAATTAATTGGTATTTTAATAGAAGTGCTGACAATATAAATACTCCCTGAGACACTTTGTCTCCAGATGGTTTCTCTGCAGACTTTCTTTGATTCCCCACACTTCCAAAACAGGCATATAAACCTCCTGACATTGCAGAGCATGAGTCAGTCCCATAACTACAGAAAAGAATCTTCCCTATTACCAGATCACTCTGCAGCCTCTTCTTAAGCAAGTTTTTGCATATTTGCTGAAACTGGATTCTGTCCACTACTGAGGTAAACCACCAAGTTCAGTGGCCTCACATCAATAAGAGTCCTTACATTACTGTACAGTCCTTGAGGAGTTCTTTCTTCCATTTTAATGTCACCTGAAGGACTTGATGTTTTCTAACTCTGCGAGAATTAAGGGCTGGAGTGTGGCACCATCTGATGAGATATCACTGCAGAGCTCACTTGCAAGATACATAAAACAATCTTTCTTTATCATTTTATCAGGTTAGCAGCTGCCCCCACACTCATGAGAGAGCCCCTCACTTCTTCCACTCCAAGGGCAGAACAGCAATATCCTGCCTGGTGTACATGACAGGACATTGTGGAAAGGACCCTTCTGATGCAAGGACGTCAAAACACACAAAAAACAATTGTCCTGCCCACTCTGCAAGGACTTTCCTGAAAGTCCATTGAGCCCTTCCAATCCTCTCCCGACTGGGACTATATCTTAAGTAACTACAGGGTGTACAGCACAGGAAATGTTCAGTAGGCATCCCTGTTTGCTGGACATGTTGCCAGATATTCATCCACAGGGATGGACTTCACTGCATAAAGGCTTAAGTAGAAAAATCCTTCAGGATTTCATCGTATAAAGTTTTCTCCTCAAAAGTTTTTGTAGGCTGTAGTTTCACATCTTTAAAGACTTTACCCCATAAAAAATCCAAGAAGATAATAAAACAAATAATGTCTATGTCCAGGGTCAGTAGCCTGGGGAAAATAAACACTCTTGGGTAATAATGAGAATACCTTCAGTAACAATACTGACCAGAAATGGAATCTGTTCTTTTCCCCACTGGCTGACACTTTGCCATTATTGCCCTTGGGGCTGGTCACTGTTTTCTGTACAGAGTGGCCATGGGTACATGGCAATGCAGAGGTGCCACAGGTGTGACTTGGAGCTGTTCTTGAGGATGATAAACCCAAAAGTGAACTTTGCCAGCAGAATACAGAGCTTATCTGGTTCAGCCATTCATTTTTTCATCTCGTTGCATCATTCCACTTATTTTAAATCTGAAGTGTGTGGATACACTCTAAAACCACATTCCTATGCTCCTATAAATCCAGATTAGGAAAGGGCTGCCAAGCTATAGAAAATAAGCAGAATACCCAACATCTCACACAAAATAAGGTTGGCCTAATTTACACATGAAATTCAGCAAAACTTGAACAAGTAAGCCTGTGCTTTTTAAAAAATGTACCTTGGAAGGTTAGATTGGTAGCATTGTTTTACTACTCATCCTCTAAGGGCCCTGAGCAACAAGATAATTAAAGTCCATAGAAAAAGGAAAACCTAAAATCACTTTCCTATGAATCAGTGCAGACTGGTAAGTATTCCCACAGGAAGGAACAGGCACAGGTCCATTTGTGCATCCCCAAAGCTCTTGGCAGGGGGACACACTTGCTATTTTCTGGTCTGATACCTCCAGATCTGTTGCATTGACCACGGATAACATGGTTGTGGCCATGGAAAACTGGAACTTCTCATCACCAAGGCAGAATGTTATTGCCCCAGGTGGTCATGATACTATTACACACATTTGAGGCTTATTAATTCTCCAGGGCTAAACTGGCCACTCCAGACTGCTTCCATTCCAATAAATACAGGATAATGGGCTGACTAAATATAGACATCTAAAGTATAAACAAATCCCCAGTGATACTCTCGAGATCCAGGCAGAGTATTCAGTGTGAGAGCACTCAGGGTGCACGTGTGGCAGCCTATCCCAAAATCTACTCAAAGCAATTATAGCAGAGCTATGGTATTTCTACACACCCCATGTCATAAAACAGGATGGAAATAAACTGGCATAAGACCATCTCAGAAGTCCTGCTGTCTAAATCCATTAAAGAGAAAGACATGGATACTTACCTAATTGGCACTCAACCTTCCATTCTGGGTTGGTGGGAGTAGTCATCAGCTAAACCAATGACTCACAGAGGCACACTGTATCTTGGATAATTCTACATAGGTGGAGGACAGACTGGAGAACAAAAATGAGGGCTTATCAATAAAACACCAAGCTAGACCCCTAGTAATACCTTCTGGGAATCACCTCAGTGGACAAGGGGATCTGGCAGATTCATGTACCCTCTGAAAAAATATATATCTTTTCCTCTCATGCTTGTCTGATCATCTCTATTAACTTTGTGTTAGTCCTGTCACGATTAACCAGGTTTGTGCTTTTGCCAAGATACATTAACAAAGCCTTGCAGTTCCCCCAGTTTTGAGACAGCAAGGTCCACCTCAAGAGGACAAGCCCAGCAAGGCTGTTTCCAGGCTGGCAGCTCCTCCTGGCAGCTCCAGCACCAGTTCATTGGGGCCCACAGAGTGTGAAATCCAGCTCTCTGCATCACACCAGCACAATGCATCATTTAAGTAATTTTTAAGGGATGAAAAGGTTCATAAGCTTCATGCTGCCCTCTGCACAGGAGTGAATTTTACTCTTAATGCAAACGGTGCTTAAATGCAATATTTTAAGACTAATATTCCACATAGGCACAGTGTCTGATTCATGCCAACCCAAGGGGTAATGTGAATGCTTAGTATTGTTTAACCAGCTCCCAAGGACTGAATAAAACCCTCAGATGAAAGCTGTGACCTTCAGAGAGCATGGAATCACTTTTTCTTTTCATCTAAAAGATAATTTAGCTAATACTTTTCTCCTCATTGAAGACATAGGCTTGCTGCACTGAAAACTGTTTACAAATGTTCTTTCTCCATTAAATTGATTTTCTGAGTATAGATAGGCAATGTTTTCTGGAACTAATTAAAATTCCCCTCTAATTAATATTCAAGACCAAAATATGTTATCTTTGCATGACTGTGCAATTATTAAAGAGAAAGTATCATCAGAAAAAGTAAGGGGGGATATATTTTTTTAACTAGCCATTTCTCAATATGAAATGTATCTCTTTTTTGCCTTTTTTTAGGCTATAACTCAAGAAACTTTCTAGAGAGAAGTATCTTTTGTGGTTATGTACAAAGCATTTCTGAAAGGAGACGAGACTGCCAAAATACAGGAGGCAGACAAAAAACAAAGTCTTTGCTACAAAACACTCTGATTACATGCAGCACATATTTACAAGAGCAGATTTCACATGCTCTTAAGCATTGTATGATGTTGGTGTGTGTCTTTGACCTCAAAAGAGACTGAGAGGGTCTGAAGCTTGAGCTCCAGACACTTCTGCACTTCTGCAGGGGAAATCTGTCTTCTGGGATCTGCTCTGTGATTGTCTGTGATTTAGGTAATCAAATGACTAGTCAGGAGAAGTACAGACTTTACACTGCAAATCCCTGTAAGTATTATTTTTATCCATGAAGCCCAATATTTCTGTTGTTGAACTTCATTATTGCAATTAACCTTTTGTTCAAAGGGAGATTTGCAGTGTTTTGTTGTGACAGGGAAATCCAAGTTCATTCCCATCTCCATGGATTTCCATGATCACCAATGGTCATACCTGCAGCAGGGCCCTCACTTTCCCAAATTACCTTTTCCTTTCATGAGCACTGGACTGACCAGCACCTTTGAGAGCATCTCAACTCCAGGGATGTCAATAGACAGCCAGGTTTCCTTTAGTCCATTGGTGACAAGTAAGATCCAGAGTGAACAAGGGCTTTATCAGAGCCCATTATCTTCTCCTGGCACAGTGAACTCAAATAGCTTCTCCTGGCATAAACAGATGCTTAAGTTCTGGTGCCCATGGACTTATTTCAAGAGGAATGGACAAAAGAGAGGCAAGAGGATAGAAGGCATTTCTTCCTGTCATTAATCTAGTGATTTGGAACAGAGCTGACCCTGAAAACACTTGGCTTTGAGTAGGTGATTGAGAAACATAAAGGGAAAAGTACATTTCCCACGTCAGATTCTGGAAAGCCTCTATTTTCGTCACACAAACTGGCTATGTAGCTCACCTCCCACTGCCACTTCCAACACAGTCATCCAAAAGGCTGAGAGGCTGCCTGCTCCCTGCAGGAGTCCCCCCCAGGTCAGACAGCTCTGACCTGCTGAGACCAGCCCTCCGTGGATAAATCAGGTTTCCAAAAGGAGACACGCTGCATCTTTGGAGGAGAAAATAAAACCTACTTCTAAAACACAAATAAGAATTAAACCAAGTGTTTATCACAAAACTGTGCAAACAGGTAGCACAAATAAACTTGTTTTGTTCATTATGGTTTGCTTTAAAAAATCAGTATAAAACTAGATCATGTTTTGTAAGTTGAAGGGGACCCATGTACTGGATTTCTGGCAGGAGTTTTGGGGTTGTTCAAAGAGAGAAGATTAAGACTTATTTATCATGACAGTTGTAAAATCTCTGCCTTCCTCTTACTTGCTCATGTGAATATGGAGAATTTCCTGGGACAAAAGTACCAAACAGCAAGGGTAACACTTTCAGGATCACACAGGCAAATGCAATGATTTTTTTGTTTATAAATCACTGAACGAGTCCAAAAATGTCATCAGTCATTTTCTTATGCCCCCCAATAAAGAAAAAGAAAGAAGGAAACAAAAGGAGGGGTAAAAAATTCAAGATCTATAGAACTTTATAAATATATAGTTAATTATAAACCAGATTGAATCGATCCAGTTCTGCCTTAAAATATGTTTGCTTACCAAAATCTATCAGTTAAAAGGATTGCTTCAAATTTATACAGGTTTTTCTGAGAGGTTTTGGGACCACTGAAATTTCTATGAATTAAATGGTATAGAAGGCAAGGTAGAAACCATATATGTATCAGGACTGTCCTGGAAACCCTCTCAGATAGAGCAGACATGGCTCCTTTTCCTGCACTGATGCCGAGATAACTCAGAACAGTGTTAGGTGAAATCAGCTGAGGCAATAGGGATCCTCAACTTATCTATTCAGATCAGACCTAAAATCACAGTGCCCACCCAAAGAAGACATCACAAGCAACAAGTTTTGCTCCTTGTCAGTGTGGTACCAGTGAGCATCCAAACTCAGGTCTGTATCTCACAAAGGTGAAGCTAAAAATAGGAGCTAAGTCCCCTTCTTACAGTGGGTGTGAAATACCAGGCATCTCACGAACATCTTATTTTAAATAATCTTCCTATCCTGTAACAAATATCTGTCCAATTTTAGCCCAAGTTCTGCTGGAGTGTAAGGACTGAATTGATTTCAAAGTTTTCTTTTTGCCAAGGAAACAGAGCAGATACACATTGAAATCCAAGTGTACAATGCAGTTTGTCACAAAATTGGGAATCCATCAGAAGCAGAATACGCTGCAAGGGAAATATCAGGTCCACTTGGTTTGATTTATATCAGGGTAAGTCCGGAGAGCACCGAGTGGGGTTGTCCATTTGTCACTGTGGCCGCACAGCCTGGCATCTTAAAAGCAGAGCTCCCTGCAAACAGAGCACTCCTTTGTGAAAAGTGACACTGACATTCAATCTAGGTTTATTTTCTGCAGGGGAAGGGGAAGGAGGATAGAACTGGTCCAGTTCTCTACACAAAGGTGGTTTGTACAAGTGCTCTGAGCATCTGTCCTTCCGAGGTCAGGGCAGACCCACTCAGCTGATACACAGGGTTTGGACAGCAGCAGTCACCAGCTCTGGACACGCCACAGAACAGGCTGTCACATGCCAGCTGGGTGGATCAGAAAGGATGTACAAGAAACCTGGGATTATGGTGGTGCTGATGCCAAAGTCACAAATCTGCAGGAAATTAAACCTCACAAATTCAGGGAACAATGAAACAGCTTCTTTTGCAGTTAGAAGATCCAGATGTTATGTTCTGAAGGGTTGAGTTATTAATGCTTTGGATGATCAGCATTGAAAAGTGCATAGATGGGAAGAACATGCTTTATCTTTTGCATCAGCAAAATTGAAGCTGTTGATGCAAAAGGTTGCATAGTCTGGAATTTCAAAATCCTGTTAGGGCTGGATGGGTTGCTTTCATCACCTTTTTTCTGGCAATCTTTCTGGAATCCATTTCACTCCTTCTTAGACTTCCTTTATTTTTTTTCTCAAAAAAAAAAGTACTGTCTTACAACTGAAATGTGATAGTGGAAATTATTTTCACTTCCCTTTTCCAGATTCTCGTGGAATTTACATGTGGCCAGACATGGCTGCATCTCCACCTACCCAGCAGTACTTACTGACTCTGGGTTTCAGAAACAAATATATTGGAAAAAGTTGGAAGGATCTTTATCTGGAAAACAGCCAGTCTTTTCAGGTACACCAACTTGCTTAATGGCTGAAATAGCTCAGTGGTGTTCTCCATGATCCTTGCTGGATGAGGAGGGTTAAGGGGTTTCTTGGGGCCCATTTCTCTGTGCTGGCAGCCCTGACTGCCCAGACAGCTCTCCCCATCCCCTTCACTCCTCCTTCACTTTAGTCTCACCCTGATAGATCCTCTATGGAAAAAACCCAGTCTATGGTTTTGTGATTTCATTTCCTAGACCAGAAAGCACCTTTCAAGTCTACCAAGGAAGAATAAGCAAAAAAATTTGGAGAAAGCAGTGGGAAAAAGATCATACCAATAATGAATTTTAGGAGAAGCACCAGAGTAAGTGTGAGTAGAAATTCCTTTCTAGTGTGTAGTGTGTGTGGTGGCAGAAGCCTGTGTGGGTGTGAATGACCTGTGCTTTTCAGTGTGTACTCTATGCTGCACATGTCCCTCCTGTGTCCAGAAAAGTTCCAAGAATTGCATTAGGACCCGAGTTCAAATAGGGTTTAAATACTTTTTAAAAGTAGTCCTAATTATTTAACAGTGTACCCAGTTTATTTAAAATTACTTTACATGCAATTTTCTCAAATATTTATGGCCTATTTTATTATATCCTTTCTTTATATAACCACTGAAACTACTGTTAATATGTTTCATACCCGTAGTATACCACACATACCACCAGGATCTCCATCAAGAGTTAATGATTGCTACTTGGAGCATTTCAAGTGATTCAGAACCTGAACCCTATGCATTGAAGTATGTGAAACAACCTTCAATTATGTTGCAACCATATGAAAGGTATAGTAGTTAATTCTACTCCATACTTTCCGCAATAATGTACACAGCTTTTTAGCACCATGGCTGTTGATTAGCACAAAAGGTCAAAAATCAAATTTGCATGTAGACTAGACTGTTTTAATGCAATTCTTAAATTATTCTCCAGGAAACAGGAGGAAGAAGCCTCTGCTCCCCAGATTGTGAATGCTAATGTTAATGCTTTTTCCCCAGCAATAACCGGGTTTCAGTTTCCTGTACATTGAAGGAATCAGAGCCATTTTCTCGTCAGGGGTGTCTTAGCAAATCACAGGATTTATATTCTTAGATAGGAGGTTGACAAAAACTGCTACTTAGCAACCCCTAGCAAGGAAGAAACATTAGCTAGATATTTGGGGAAGCTGTATCTCCTTTAGTCTCAGAGAGCAGCTGCTAAAACAACAGTAAGTGCCTGAACTCACATGTTTCGTGGGAGGTAAAGGTGCTTAGTGCTTTTCCAAAATGGGTGCTCTCAAAGTGCCTGCATCGCTGTGAGGCAAGAGGAGCAGGCTGAGGTCAGACATCCCCAAGGAAACACAGCTGCTCTCTCCAGTTCTTTCCTGAAGCTTTGTGCTGTTGGCTTCAGATGACCAAAAGACCAAGTTATTGATGTGCAGACTAATAGAAGTGGCATCTTTGAGAAAGTGAAATATCTGTTCCTGCTGTGGGCATCGCACTGCACTTCAAGAAGCTACAAGTGCAAACAGTCAGCGGGTTGGGTACCAGATAAAGAACAAACTCATGTTTTTTCTGAACCCCCAGTAAAACTGCCATTAAAAAAAAAAAAAACCTGAGCCCACAATTCTCTCCTTGGGTATAACACAAATCTTTTAGAGGTAAGATTCTTTTATCACAGTTTTACAGTCTCTAAAGAGTACCAGGAAAAAAAGTTTGAAATCGGGTGTCTTTTAAGTTCCACATAACTACTCCATTCTGTAAATGAATTTGGAGGAACAGGACCTCTCAAGGAGAGATATGAGATAACTTTTTTCCAGAGCATAGGGGTAAAAAACTCACCCTGTGTGAGATGAGAGCACAGTGCTACGTTAGGGTTTCTCAAGCCAGTCCCCACTTGAATTTATGCCGCCCCAGACACTAATATTTTCTACCAGCTCTAGACCTCACCTCATACTTTTAAATATGCTTGCTGAAATAGAAGGTGGCTCCCAAAAATTACAAGGTGAAATCCCAGCACCACTGAAGGTAGCAGCAAACTTGTCTTTTTTTCAGTGAGGTTGGCACAGCATCCCTGTGGATCAGGCAAGGGCCACCCCAATGCCTCCTCCAGCAACAGCAAGAATGGGACAACAGTGGCTGAACCATGGCCCTTCAGAGTTATAACCAGCCCTGGGGGTCAGTGTGGGAGCTATAATGGAGAGGATGAGATAGAAGGAGTTACCACTGAGTTAGAACAAGCACCTGCCAATTCTGTATCCATTATCAGAAGAAATACTCACCCTTCAGTTTTCACAGGATTGCATGATCCAGGCAAGACAGAACCTCTGATCCAAAGAGCAAATGACAATGCTAATTACAGCTGATAATACAGATAGGCACAGAGCCAGAGCTGCTCTGCTACTGGCAACGAACATCTCTTCATGGGCCTGACAGATCTGGCAAATTTTGCTTCCATGAAAGTATTCCAAAGTTTTCTTGAAGCTAGAAATATTATTCGATTTTATTTCCATCATGCACAAACTAAATTAAAAACTTCAGCAAGACAAACTTCAGCTACAGACCTGAGCTATACAACTGACTTTAAGATAAAACAATATCTTTGTTTCTTGACAGAACCAACATTTCTTTCTGCCCTCTTTTTCATTTGAAGATGCAAATGTACAATCCAAACTCTTGTCCTGATCAGATTTTTTTTGATACAAACATCTTGGTGTTAAGTAGAGCTTATTAAGCCATGGCAACACTCAACATTTAAGTCAATTCTACCACCTCAGTTTTGCAGCCACACAGCCTAGAGTTAGTTATATGCTTTATATACACACCACTGTCAGCAAGATGTGAAATTTCAGGTTAAAAAGCAGAGAATTTTCTCTTGGCCTCCTTCTTCATAAATAACATCCAGGCCCACTTAAATCAAGGGGACATTTGTGTGTTGTAAAGCAAGAAACATTTGAGAAAGAATGTCACAGTCTGGTCCCTGTGCAGCATCATCTGCGGCTGGTGGGGAAATGCCATAAAGCTCCTCTACCCAGAAATACATACCATGGAACAAAGGCTATTTTATTTGCCCTAAAAAAATAGCTATTGGCCAGACCTTCAACTCCTCATATCCCAGAAAAGATTGCCAGCACTGACAAGTGGTTATTCTATCAAGGTTATTTCACTGGAGTAATTTCTGCTGCTTGGTACACACCAAGTTTGTCTTTCTCCTGCTGTAGTCCCATGCTGATGGCACATGATGTTACTTAAGAGGAGAAACAGTGGCCAGAGGGCCTTATTAGACTGTTCACATCATAAAGGTGAACAAACCTACCATATGATTCACAGCATGATGCTTACATTTACAGATCTCACTGGTTTGTTGTCTATTTTTTAAGTGGAGGGAAAGTGTTTATTACACACAGATTTCAGTACACAGACTTTCTGAAGGATACCAAGGGCATTAAAGAAACATTATGATAGATTTTTTTCTGCTTGTTACTGCAATGCACTACAGAGCTGTTCTCAAGGCATAACTTCATTCAGATTTTTGAGCTAAAAAATAGTGGCAAAGACTCCACAGTCGAAAAGGACTACTGGGGGATTCAAGACTTTTGCAAAGCAATGCTCTTTAAGCTGATAGTTAAACATGCTGTGTGTATGGGATATGATACATTCTGTTTAAAATCCAGGCTGACCAACCACTTTGCTTTTCTTTTTCTTTAGCACTCAGCAGTTTAGCTTTATTTATAAACAGAAGTGGCAGAAGGGATGACTCCTTTCTTGCATATAGAGAAAAGCAAAAGGTGGGGGTATCACGCTGAAATTTTCAATACATGAAAGGACAAATGATTCACTCATCTCACATGCTCTCCAGCTCCTTTTTGCAATGAAAGCCTGTCCCAGCTCTGCCCTGGTTGTTGTGCTGGGTGTTTAGAAATAGCAGGTAAGCTCCATCCAGAACTGGCTGATATTTTCTGTGTGGGTGCTTTTTCATCCCAAGGTCAGAGGAAGGAGGATGTCACAGGGCTGATCCTCAGGCATCAGGACCTTATTTTTCTCCCAGTAGGAAAGTCTTCAAAGATGCCTCTGGGAATAAACATCTTTTTGGTTTTAGTTTAAAGGGACTTTGTGCAGCAAAAGTTTTCTAGGGAATGCTCCTGCCTGGGAGGATCTCTGCCCCAGATGAGACTGCCCGTTATGAACTAAGTCTTCAAGAGAAAGTCCATCAGTTGCTCATTTTTAGTTTTTCCTTTAAATTCTTCTTGGCATGCCAGACAATAGGAGTGAGACACATCCAGAAAATAACAGCATCATAATTTAATCAGTTGTTATCTAAATATGTTACTGCAATTCTAACATGGATACAACTGTGACTCCATATAATGCATTTGTTGATTCCTTTTCTACTTGATTTGTTTCCACTGGAGTTTCCATTTAAGTTTGCTTTTTGCTTAACCTTCACTGTGCCTACCTGAGCTGATTTCATCTCTGTCTGATTGCCAGGTCACTTTATCATGTTTTTTACTTCAGCTTAGTAGCCCTTTGAATGCTGTTATATTTCATGCAATTCTCATCATGTGTATCAACTCCCTGTGGAATTTTTTCCTACTGCCAACAGCAGTTATTTACTTCCTCTTTCTGCATTTCTCATTGTCACTGAAACACCATCTCTGACAATGTTCAACCTCCTCTAATCCCTTCCAAAAAAACCCACCCGGTTGCCAGTTATTTATTTATTTATTTATTTACTCCAAACTTACTCTGAACTTAAACAGCATTGTTGTGTTCGCAGAGTGTTGTCTCAGATGCCAGATTTGTTTCCCATTAGGTACATGGATTGCTCTCATATTGTTCTGAAGAGTCAAGCAGAGAAAGAATTGTTTTCTTTTGACTTTCTTAATCACTGGAGAAGCCCCCAACAGACACAGTATGTTGAGAGAGGATTGTTACCTGCTTTCTTAGCTGATGACTCAACGTACTCATTTCTCAGCGGTCACACAAAAAGGGTTTGGGTGGATTTCAAGAATAGCAGGGAAAAAACCATTTGCTGTATCTCAAATGTTGTGAGACTATGTATATGTATGGCCAAACGTCGCTAACGAAGATTTGGGAAGGACTCTCCCCCACGTGGGTGTGCCCTTTGAGCCTGCGCAGTGGATTTTTTAGGTG
>JAOXXN010000137.1:21157863-21175125 GCA_026770055.1 Myrmophylax atrothorax
GTTCCACTGAGACTCGAACTCACGACCTTGGGATTCGGAGTCCGGAGTGCTCTCCATTACACCACGGGACCGCCCCTGTTGTGAGACTATTTCATGTTGATAAGAGCTCTCTTTCTTTCTCATTAACTGATTGATTCTCCTTATTTTAATGAACACAAGTCTACCTGGGGACACAGCTAGCTGGCTTTCAGACTCAGAAGATCAGGTGGAGACTGAGCACTATTTTGTTTCTTGCTTAACACCACTCTAACTAGACTGGGTCAGACTTACAATTTCACACATCAGAGAGCACAGATTTCTTCTTTCTTGCTGATATCTCCTACTAATACTAGGTCAGGTCCTCGGAAAATTACTCCTCAAGTGATAAAAATAATTCTTAAGAAGGTTGTCCTGGTTTGACTCAGAGATGGGTCAACAGACGTTCATGAGAAGACAGGTCTGGAAGGACTCAAGTCAAATCACCTACTATTTTACATCTTTGTGTCACCAAATATCTTATTCATAAATGGAGTAAAATTCATCTTAGAAATAGTTAGGTTTTCTGCCCTGAGTGAATTATCAGCAACTTAATTGCCATCACAGTCTTATTTGGACCTATTTATACACAATGGTCCTTCTGCTATCATTGTCTTTTATCTCTCCTTCCCTTTTCAGTTGTTTGCTCTCTTTGGAATTTAGCCCTGCATTATGTTTATTGAGAAGAATAATAAGCTCTTGGCATTTTCATTAATAGACTAATCAAAGCACACTTCTCTCAAAAGAGGTATCTCCTACCGTGCTGGTTTCTCTGCTCCGTGATGCTTGGGTTTAAATTAACCTCTCCAAACACAGCTGATTGCAGCTATCTGCAATACTCAGAGAACTGCTGACCAGAGCTCCTTTTTCCTGTGCAGTGCCTGATTCTCTCCTTCAGCTAATGGAAACACCAGTTCACTGGCTTAGCTCATTCTTTTTCAGTTGCTCTCATGTCTGGTGCTCCCAGATTACAGTTCCATTCCTGCCACTGGTCTCCAACACATAGTCTTTTATTTCATACTATTTTACCATTATCTTAGGTATCATATTAAAAGAGGTAAAATTAACTGTACCAGGATTATTTGTATTTTTCTAAAGTTACGGAAAACTGATGGGTTTTTTCCATTATTATTTCTATAAGAGTTACAGAAAGCAAGATCAGAGCTCACGTTAAATTCTAAAACTTGATAAAAGAACCACTGTCAGTCATTTTGGTAACACTTGGTGCTGGCCTAGTGTAAATTTCTGCAAAACCAAGATCAAGACCCAACCAAATGGTAAAGATTCTTTGTGAAGAGAAGTTCAATTTAAAACCAGGAAACCATTTATTGAAAAGTAAACATCATCCCAAACTTTCCTTTCACTCTCATTCCAAACTTTCCTTTCACTCTGTTCAATATACAATTGGACCAAGAATCACCTACCTGAAGTGCATGGAAATGACAGCATCAGGGTGCCACCGTATGGAGCAGCCAGAACAAAGGTCTGCTAAAAATACTGGAAGTGGTTTTGAAAATTGATGCCAATTCTTGGAATTTCAGGCACTTAAGTACATTCAAAACCCTGATTAGATGAATGGAAATTTCACTCTGAAGGGCTGAGCATTCAGATATGCAATGGCTCCATCTCGTCGGGAATCTAGGCCAAATTGCTTTTGAAAATCTCAGTAGGGTGCTTATTTGCATTTTTGGCATCAGAATACTTCTGAAAATATGGTGGCAAGGCTGCCATCCATCAAACACTTCAGCAGGTGCTGAGATTTTATGCAAGCACTTGGCTGAGTTTCTGTATTCACACACTTAGAATTTACCATGTGCCTGGCTGCCTGGAAGATCAGAGACCACCTCTGCAGGTTTTAGTCCCTCAAGGTTATATATTTGAAAACTCTAGATTTGCCTAGTCTGCAAACAAACCATAAGCTGACATGCTCCACACTTTCCTCAACCTCTTCCCTGAAACTTTAAAAGCAATCCATAAAAGTCAGGTAATATTTAATAGAGGGGATTGGGGAAAAGCCATTTCAAAATGAGAAAATTGCAGTCAAGCTCCTTATCTGCTGTCCTCCCTTCACATATGTTATGATTGCATATTTATTCTTCTAGTACTACTAGTGAGATTGTGGCAAGAAAGCCTTTCCCCCCCCTCCCTTCTCAAGATTGCCAGCAGCATTATCCTGAAGTTCCTGGATGCCATATTGCCTAAAGCATTACCAGCACAAATACAGAAGTTGATAAGCCTCAAGGCGTAGGACTCATAGGATAAGGGCACTTTCCTGTGACTCTTCTCTAACCTGCTTGCTTTTGCTGGGGAAACAGGACAAGCACAGGCCGTGTCCAAGTGTGATGGAGAGGTTCCATTACATGAACCTCCTTGGCTGCTTGCAGAGCGTGGAGGAACAGTCCCAAGTGATGAATCAAGTGATGGCTGAGCTGGCCACCCTTCCCTACCTACATGAAGTCACTTGGAAGGGTGCCAAACTGGTCAGCTTTTATTTCTAACACTTACTTTGGCCTTTAGAAGAAGGGATCCAGGGAGGAAAGGGCTGGGGTAGAGCTTTGCACTGCAATTTGCTCTGAAAATCATTTTTCCAGTGTGTGGACCTGAAGTAGTTTTTAAATCCTCCTTCAATGCTTTGTCAGAGGAGGTGCTGATCACCTGCAAGGATGACTTTTATAGAACCAGCATGACTCATCTGTGGGCATATTTTTAAAACCTCTTCTTTTCCCCCAAACCTCCCCAAATCAGTCTGGGAAATGATTGCAATTATTCAGATCGTGCTACTTTAAGTTATCTAACATCAGGAGCCACCTGCGGCAAAACAGGCCGAATCCAGTTACAGCTCAGGAGAGGGGGAAAGGAGGGAAAAGGTTTCCTTTCCTGCTTCCTTACACAACTTGCTCCCTGTCTCTGCATAATCCTGTGTACCTGCCATGCTTTGTTTTCCCTTTGTGAAAGGAGGGCAGTAATGCCAGTCATTAATAACCTGATAGTACATCAATAAGCTGCAATCAGAAAGTACCATATGATTATTCTTCCTCAAGGCTCTCAGGTTTTACAATGGGGAAGGAGGGAGCTCAGATACTTGCAAATTTTAAGCATTTCATTCTAGGAGAAAAAAAAAGTCCCTCCACAGTCCCTGAATTTAAATGCAGTCCAATTTTGATGCTCTAACTAAAAACTCTTGGTTTTCCCAAAGCCAGTCCCTTGCCATTTGTTTGCAGTCCTGCAAAGCTCCTAAGCTCTGCAGAATTAAAGCTTCACAGCAGCTTGCTTTAGGGAAGAGGAGCAGCAGCCTGCAACTGCAGGAGGTAGTTGCCAGACTTTGAAGTCTGGGCTGGAGATAAGGAGAAACGACATTGCAAAGAAACTGTGTTATTAAAAGACATTCTCCTTTTGATGCAAGTTCTCCAGTATTAAACTTCAGGAGGCCCACATTTCAAGGCTGACTAAAGGGTCTTGAGTTATTGGTACATATTTCAGTGATAGGTTTTTCTCCAGGGCACAATATTTTCAGTACATTGCACGTTCAACACAGGCTCTCACTCTCTTGTCTGTATCTTGTCATGTAGTAATCATAAGCCTGACCTCCCTGGAAAGCTTTCTGGGGAGGCTTTAGGCCACCCAAGACATAGGTCTTCAGTCTCTTAAGGGTAGGACTGGGCAGAACAAGGGTCTGTGTTGGGAGATTTAGGTGACAGACTTTAAATCTTTCAATGAAATGGTTTGTTTACTCAGCCCAAGGTAAAAATGTTTTTAAAAGAATAAAGACAGAAAATCTCTACCAGCTACACTGCATTAATTCTGAATTCATTTATTTTTCTTTGTTCTGCCATCCCATTCTAAAATATATCTTTATTCTCTGTATGCAAATGGAGGCCCGGATGCTTTTTAACTGCAATATTTTAGTAAACTTAAGGCACAACAGTGTTGAGGCACAAGACTGCAGGCAAGAACTTGCAGAGTAACTTCACCAGGGAGTGATTAATAGGCCTTCTCTTTCCTGGTGACACCAGCCCACATGGCACAGGCTTTTCCTATGCCAGTAGGGATTGGTTCCCTACCACATCCCAACTGCATCAGGCACAGAACATCACTGCCCATCGCTGGGTCTGCACACCTGAGTCACCAGCGAGTGATGACTCGCTCATCTCACCTGCTCAGCCCACCTGTCATCCTCCACATTTCCCTGGGCTCCAGGCAGGTTAAATGTTTGGAGGACTGGGCTGGACTGGTGTGATTCAGCATCTCTCAGTGACTGCTACAGAGGCAGTCCCCAGGTCCATGGGGTCAGAATCACAGCCCCTACACAAACCCCATGAGCTTCTCGCCCTTCACCAACATTTCTAAGAGATATCTAAACTTTTTTCCTTGAAGAAAACTGAGCTGGCCAAGTTCTAATCTCGCTTGGACTAATAAAAATTTAAAATAATTCCTCCGAGGTCATTCTGACTTCACACTGGTAAAACTGAGATAAGACTTTATGACCAAGCAAGGCAGTTAAATTGTGTGAGTTAGAAAAGGCTAAAGATGCCAAATGTTTGCTATCACATACAGAATAAGTTGGATAAAGTTTAAAACACCCCAAATTTATAATAGTGCATTTCACAAGGATCCCAAAGGCATTTCAGTTATAAACTCTTCTGTGTAAATGTCTTCCTGTAACTAAATAGAGTCCAAATATATGGCACAGAGAACCTCAACTGAGGCCTTTTTAGGTCAGTATTTACTTACAGACCCTGAGAAAATAAAGATTCTATGGTTTCAGTTAGCTTGAACAGTTGAACGCAGTCAGAAAAAAAAACCTGAAGAAAATCTTTCCAAGGTTTATGATTTCAATGGCATCCTATTTGTACATCATCAATCAAGATGAAAGGTGGTTAAAAAAGAAAAAAAAATCTATCTTCATTTAAATTCAAATAAGGACAATTATTTTTTTTTAAAGCAACATTTCTCTTTGGAGGGTTTTTTCCAAAAAAGATCAGCTTTTGGAGAATTACTGTGGTTTGCCCGCTGCCCAGTCTTGTAGCTGCTCATTTTATCTGCCAACACAGCTAGTGAAAAACTTTATTGATAAAAATTAAAACTAGAGTACACACTGGGCACTTTTCACTGGCATATATCAATGCAACTTTAATTGGAAAGATTTTTTATTTTATCTTCTTGCCCAAATCAGTGTAATCTGCAGCCTGGTTGGGCTGTCAGAGCAACCCCTTACAGGTGACAGTCCAATGTCCTGGTCCCCACCCCAGTGGGTGCTGTTCAACCAGTTCTTCAGAGAGAATTACTACAAGAAAAGCAATGGAAACATCCTCTCCCTCCGACTAGTTCCTTTACTGCCTGGTTAGATGCCAAAATCTGTGCTTTGCCCATTCTGCCCTTAATACCCTTAATCTCTGGGCTGTGTCTATTCTGGATTCATAAAAGATTATATTTCATAGAGGTATTGTGATGAATATTTCTGACAGGTTAGCTGTTTTCCCATTGAAGCCAAAGGCAGGAATTTGCAGTTTTGTTTTTCGTGAATGCTGACACATGACTTAAAAAAAAAAAAAAAGAGTTTTTATAGAATGTTTGGACTCACAAGATTCAACTTAATTACTGCACAAGCACAGGGAAAGCAGGCAGTGACTGAGCATAGCAAATTTCCCTAGAGGGTCAAGACTCCTGCATCCTTTATCCACTGCTGGGATACAGACAAATAATTTTAACTTCAAATACCCAAGTGTGTAGGATACTTTGAGGAAATGTAGATCTGCTTCTTGAATCTCAAGGCAGCATTTTTGTACCTTGTGCAGATGAGACTAAATGCTGATATTTCAAGTTTCATCACCTATTTTACTTATATTAGACTGCTGCCCTTCTAGGTACAGATGGAAGAGACAGATTCTCGAGGGAAGAGACGATTTCTCCAGGAATTCTAATGCTTATATTGTCCAGTTCCTTGTAACAAGTAACAGATTTGGGAAGAGACTCCAAAAGCTATTGTTTGGGTTCACTTTAACCAACTAAACATTTTGGAATAGACCTACTAGAGCACAGCAATGTCATAGGTATTAAATACCAGTTTCTCCCACTTCATCCCTAAACACTAATGCTCACAGGAGGCTGCTCAAGGACCTGACCCTTGTGTCTCCCTTACTGAACTAAGAGCAACTGAAACATTTCCAGGTGTTTGGGAATGGTGCAGGGTAAGGCAATGCTATGACTGACCTGGAAGGGTGCTGCAGTGAGGCAATGCTACAGCTATGTGGAATTTTAGCCTCCCCTCTCACACTAAGGACTGATTAGCAAGTATTTTCCCTCAGCTTCTTTTTATAGTTTACACTAGAAATTGTCAGCCTTGGGTTTATGCTCTGTTATGCTGAATGATGGGGAGACCGAAGGGCTTGTCGAAGGAAAAGGGTAGTAAAAGCAGGGAAAATGAGCTAGATACTTCCAGCTACAGTAAAAGCATCTCAGCTTTAGTGTTGTCCTCTCGTGAGGTTTTACATGCTGCTTTAAATGATGATACATTAGCCTTGGGAGAAAATACCAAAAAGCATTCATGTACAACACAGAATAGCTCAGACAGCTAAAGAATAAAATATGGAGTCTTGATTCTTTACAACCCAAGCCTTCCTTTACTAAATATAAACATTTACTGCATTAAAATGTATAGGCTTACGCACAAATTTTCCAGAGGATTTTTTCCCATTGTCAAGTATTTTATATCCACAATAATACAGTGTAATGGCTGAAGCAAAGATGAGGTGGCAGTGCTCATTGTGTAAAAGATGAGTAATAAAATCATCAGCGTACAAATGATTTTTTAATTAGCTTTTAATCTGTGTATTTAGAGAAGTTATTTCTGTGTGAATTCCACACTGATAATTTTTATCTCAGTGCCACAGCTGCAGTCACTAATGGCTGATGCCATGGACATCCTTGACGGAAGAAATGAGGAAGATTGTGTGTGAACTAAAATTCAGAAGGTAAAAACCTGCAGCAAAGGGCAGGAGGGTATATTGTTCCCTGGGGAGCAAAATTCCACCTGAGTCATCTCTGTTTGAAAGGTAGAAAGAAAGTAGGTGCCATTTGAAACTTGACCTTGAACTCTGTTAGTGCTCAGGCACTAGTCACAAATACATATTTATTATTTGATTTAGCCCCCACGGTTGAACTTTGTCCATATTAACAGTCTCATGGGGTTGTTTAACACATTTTTAAAAAGGCAAAAAACCAACCTGACTAGCTTCATTTTTGCTGATAATTAAACTTCTCTTCCATCTTTATCATTTGCAGTACGGTGCTAATTGGATGTGGGGGGGAAAGATGTAAGGGAATAAAATTCAGCCCAACAAATCAGGTGTCTTAGTGGAGCTCAAATGAGGCTTTGGTGATATGAGAGGTAAAAGATACGTAAATGCCTTTCTGGAGTCTCTGCACAGCAACCGGTCAATTTAATTCTGAGAGGATTTGTGAAATGCAGGTAGTCTGGTGTTGGTTCTCTGTACAGATGAATCTGACCAGACAGAATGAATAATAGGTCAGGCTGGGATGTAATAGGAGTATCTTACATTTTTGCAAAGTCTTTCAAAGCAGAGCAAATCACAGCTCTGGGCATTCAGCACCATCAACATTCAGCCACTCATGAGGAAAAGGACAGCAACGTGTCACCGGGAAGGGAAAATGTTACTAATGGTTCTTACAGCTCCATCAGATCCCAGAGGGATGCACACTCACTCTGGATTGCAAATACAATGGGAGGCTGGTGAATAAAGGCCTTGAATTTCTGCACTGGCAGGACTTAAAACTGTCCTTCTTTGGAATTTGGGCTTTACAGACAGAACCCAGGTAAGATACTGAAAACCTCAAACCCTGTCTGCACTGAGTCCGTGCACCCAGAATAAGCAAATAAAATATAGATATCTGAAAGAAACCACAGGGGTGGAAGGTCAAGATATTTCAAGGTATATTTGATATATTTCTAAGTTATTTGAATTAAAATTTCATAAGTTATCTATCTCTTCTACGAGAAAGTCTGAGTAGGTGTGTATTGCCTCAGCTGTCAGATCAGTGGCTTTTAATAAAGCTTTCCAAGAACAGAATGTTTTCAGAAAGTAATCAAATCCTAAACGCCCCAAATTATAGATAGACTGGGTCTTACCTCTTTCAAATGCTCGTGAGGCAAAACAAAGGATAAATATTCCTACCTTTTTGACTTTGCACCCAGATAGTCTCCAAATGTCTCTCACCTGCCTATATATCACAGGATAATCTTCTGCAACAAAAACTCTGCATATGATATGGATTGTATATATTTATACAACTACATACATTTGTTCCTGCCATGCATAATAAATATTGATAACTAGATGAATGCAAGTGATGCATCTACAAATGGCCCATTCCCCGTACTTCCCTAGCACTCAGCCTTCCCATTTTCAGAGAGCAGACAATTATCAAAGACAACTTTCCAAAATTTTTCCAAAGGTCGTGATTTTAATCCACTCTCAGATGTTGGAATAACCAGCACAGTTTCCACAAGTCTGAATGACCACAGGTCAGAGGGTGCTGAGAATGGACTGCAGCTGTGTCACAGGACACAGATATTTAAATATTTATTAGTAAATCCTTAAAATTCTGTTTATTCTCACATATTTCAGCAGAAAGTAGCTAATATTTAGTTGTAAATTCAATAAAAAATATTGTCTTTCATGTATTTGTCTATGTGTATGTACGCCCTTTGTATTTCTCTGGATACTTTTACTTTCAGTAGAATTTTAACAGAAATGAAATTAGCATTTAAAAATGGACTGGTATCCCATATTATGCCATGTGAATCTGTGCATAATTCAGTATTTGGGATCAAAATTTACTGAATCCATTAAAATCTGCTCTCTGCCATTGTAAAATTTGGTGCTTCAAAATTCATTCGTGTTCTGAACATACGTTTGCATATAATTTTTTACAACTCAGATGACTATTTGATTTGAGGCATCTTGTTCCAAGCAGAACTCACTATTTCCTTGATAATACATAAAAGTTTTTCTGTACTATATCAGAACAAAGAAATGAAAAGCATCATCAACTTTATTCTTTCAAAAAAAATGCTTTTCAGCATATTCTGCACGTTCTTAGCAAAAAATTTTGTTTAAATAGAGGAGACAGGAGAACACATAGGGAACTTAGGAGAGAAGGGGTTTGCTGGATTTTTGGGTGGTTTGTGGCTGTTGTTTTTTGAATCGGCTCTAATTAAAAATGTTACACTAGGTTAAAGATCTCTAACACATTACTAAGGAGGAGGATTAAATCTGATAATTGAAAACTGATGTGGTGTGGATTAACACATCACTTGTGCTGGAACCATTTCCAAAAGTTCAGTATTTCTCAGTTCACTCATCACATGACACTGCTTGTAGGAGCCTACAACGAACCTTCACACACATCTAGTCACAAGGTAGTTATTTGTATTTTTGCTATTGAATTAATTTACATACATTGGAAAGTGAAAAAGAACATAAAGGAATTTATACAATCAGCTATAAACGCTAAACTCTGGAAAGCTGACAGCTCTGCTCACACCAGTGAGGTTTGGCTTTTGCAATAGAAACAGCTGTTGCACCTAATGAAAGCACTCAACATTTTTCTCTAATGCAGCAGAGTTATAGCAGTGCCTATTTTCCAAATGGTTAAAAGGTCTGTCAGAATTGCCATTACAAACCACTGTTTTCAGAGTTTTATATTCTAGAGTCAGCCATGAAAAATTCATTCAGGCTGAAATCTGACATCAAAGCACACAAAGCCTTAGACCCAAACACTTTCCCTGTTGTCACATTGGAGGGTTTATCAAATTAGTTTGAAATTATCAGGACAATTTTGAATTTGCAGGACTGACAAAGTACTAACATGTGTCTAGCTTCAAGTGTTTTGGGTGCTGCTCTGCTTCTCCAATTCACTGACAGATTTATGTTTTTAAGCCAACCAATTTATCAAGTGGGCTAATTATTTTTGGAAGCTTAAACACAAAGAAATGAAAAATGATCTCATAATTAGCTGGAGAAAACAGAACCTCACTGCACAGAAGATGCTTTTCTTGGTATTACCAGGCTATGACTGCAGCCACAAGGAGAGCTGACCCAGGAAAGCCCAGATTACCTTGGGAGATTAAGAAACATCCTCCTACAAAGCCTTTACCCACGTACCAGATATCCCCATGGAATGCTTAAGAGGCAGGAAGAATGGGTTGTGTCAGTCTCCTAGAATCCCTGTTCTTCGGGATTTTACCAACACTTTTGCTTGCATTGCCCTGGACAAAATTTAATCTTCACATTAGCAATTTGGGGAAACAAACACCCTCAGACTTTTCCAGCAATTAACAGACAGACTGAAACCCAGGATACTTCAGGACTATGGGAATTCCTAAAAAACATTTTACCACCATCCTTCTTTTTATAGTTGTCAAAACCCCAAACTGAACTTGCTGGTGGCCAGATCACTGGGTTTACAGGGGAGTTGAGGCACCATATTAGGGTTTGGGATTTTTTTTTTTAGTTAATGGCTCTGTCCAAATTGTGTTACAGGTTGAGTCTTGGAGGTACTTAAATATCACAATATCAGTATTGCATGAGAATGGACTTCTCTGAAAGTCCCCTTATGCATGAGAAGCCCACCTAAAGCAGTCAATAGAAAACATTAAGGGAAAGAGAATCAAACCTTCTCTTCCAAAGAGGCTTAAGTTTTCACCAGTCAACAGAGGTAGAAACGTGTTTTGTTTACTGGATTTTAAAGTGTAAATTCTCTTCTTAATAAATTCAAAAGTAATTTGAATTATTTTAACAAGTCTGATTTAGCCCTGTGGTTTAAGCAATGATATCTGATGTACAAGGCTCAGCAGCAACGAATAGGAAACTTCCAAGAGTTATTGGGGAGAAATTGGCTGATAATTCAGCTCAGTCCCACAAAACTCAGTCCAGGCACTGAGCCTTAAGCAGTGGGGACACCCTCCTAATAGCCAGATCTGGGTCTTATTGATGAGCTGCTTTGCTGACAGAGTTACATGTGATGTAGGTGACATCTGACCTCCCCATCAATGCTGGGAATAGAGGAAAAGCTCAGCCCTGAGTAACTCAAGGAATCAGGTCTCTGCATGGAAATTGCAGGACTTCATAACAGCTACAGATGGGGCAGAAGGGCTTAGAGTATCTCAGAAACATAAAACAGCAGGAAGGCTCCCCTTTCCTCTACAGAGCCTTTGCTTCTCTGCAGTCTCGCAAAAGAAAAAAAAAGGAAGAAATAAAAAGAGATTACTTTCCTATCTCATAACAATAAATTCATTAATAAAACCTTACAATATTGTTACAGTAAGAGCCATTTCATTAGATAAATAGATACTTTAGAGTGTATCCACCAGAAACTTTAGACATCCAAAGAGAGAGGAGCTGTGTAAGTGCAAGTGCCACAACAGCTCTGCTTCCACTACTAAGATAATAACACAGCTCTACTTCTCTCCTCCATTTAGCCCCTAGGCTTTCATAGCAGTTTCACAGGATCCTCTTAACATCATTTGAACAGCCAAAGAAGAGACAGGAGTTGGCAAATAAACACTTTTCTCCACTTCCACATGTGAGACACTTCATAAAACCTTCACAACTGAGTTTACCTCAAGGGCATTACATACTTTGCAATTTAGATAAGTTATTATGCCCATCATTTGCTGAGCTCAGTAGAATGCCTGTTTCATAAATCTGAAAGCAGAGCAAACATGGATGAGCGAATAAAAGAACAGATGTAACTTACATAAGGATAAGTATATAACAAAAGCTGCACTAATATATGTGAATATGAAATGAAGTAAAATTAGCCTAACATATTATATAATCCTTTAGCCAGGCACATAGACTTTCAGCAGTAGACCTCTGCTTACTATAGCTCTGCCTTCTGCAACAGAAGGGAAACACTATCTGATAAACTGTGCTCTTCCACTCTGATTATCTCTTAATTGAAAGTCAAGCCATGGAAAAGGGCCACGGACTTGCTGGGCTTTTGGTCAGATAGAGGAGCAAGGAGAAAGATTCATGGTATGTTGATGGAGAGTGGACGTGTTGCTGAATAGTATTGTGCTGGCTACTAGGACAGTTATTTGATGGATATGACTTTCTAGCATCTTATAAAGTCATCCAAGCCCACGCCACAGCCACTGGGAACTGCATCTGTTCTGAGCACATAGGCTTCAAAAGTCAACGTGTTTCCGTGCACTTTCTTGACTTAAACTTGGCTATTTCTAAACTAATAGAAGGAAACTGGTTCTTAGTTTGTTCTCTCCTTGGGGCTGTGATGCAGCCAGGTGTTTCATGAATGTATGAACATGTGAAAAGCAAAGCAAAGGATTGGAAAGCGTATGAAAAGCACATTTCCTGATCCAGGAGTGGAAGTCTAATGTGTAATGTCCAATATGCTATGAAGTCAGAAAAGTGCAAATGCCAAAGGAATAAACTGTTAGTGACACCAATTCAGGTAGATTGAGAGTGAAGAAACCCAGGAGCAGAGCAACCAGGTAGAAATGTAAAAGATTTTTATTAGAGTTAACCAAAGATTGGCTTCATGTTAAGATTACAGATTGTGTATTGAGAAATTCTGGAGGATTAATTCTAACTAAACAACAGCCTCAAGAAGGATAAGAAATAACTGTGGCAGAGGTTCTAACCTGGCACTGAGTGAAGTTTTTAGATCAGGCAGAGGGAGTGAGGAGTCTGCATGGGCAGAAAATGAGATCTGCCCCATTGAATCTCAGGTGATACAAAAGAATCATAGGCAACCAAAGAGTCTCATTGATACATTCAGCCCCACAATAAAGCACAACAGCATTCACAGAGCTCTTTGTGTAAGACAGAGGTGACAGTGGGATTTCAGCAGTAATCAATACTCCTGGTCTCTAAAATCAATTTGCACCCTTGTGAGTCTTTGGTTCTTTGTGCCTTGCATACAAGAGAAGAAAAGAGACCCCAGTAGATGTCTACATGGCCCTTGACTCCACTGGAAGAAGCAATTGCATCCTGCCCATTTCTCACTCTCCAGTCACCGGTATCTAATATAAAGCTGAGCTATTTAGTGATCACACACTAAACAGCTCTAACTCATTGCAATATAAAAACAGAGACTGTGGCTATTAAGAAACAGTGAGTTTCAGAGCATACAAGATTTTATTCAAGTCTGAAGGAGACATGGCAAGTTTTAGGTTTGCTGCTTCACACCAGAAGGAAGTTTCTGTACATAATATCATGGGTTTATTCCAGCTAAGTCAGTCAGTCTAATAACATGTATCATCTATATCCATAATGCTTAGGCCATGACAGCTCCAACAAAACACTGCTAATGCTATCAGGGAGGAGTTTTGTGCTGAGAAAGGCTTTGGTCTATTCCACCAAGCTATAGGGTGTGATAAGTCACTGGAATAAATTTAAACAGTAGCAAATCTGGCAACTGAGCAGTAAAAGTCCTAAAATTGGAATAATGTAGGTGGTTGTAGCTGCCTGGCAGTTAAATCACAAGCAATTCTGGGCATTAACAGTCCCCATGTAAGGATTTAGGTAAAATTTCCCCATCCCTTGCTAATCATGCAGTCAGTTACAAACAGGCAGTCTGCTCACCTGGTGCCCTCTGCCACAGAAGGTCTCCAGCCCTATAAACACTTTCTACTGGGAATTGTTACCTCTGTGAAAAATAGTGTGAGTCAACAAGGCTGCTTGTAGTAAACACTGTGCTGGACAGGGATTTCAGGAGAGCTTGTCAAATACAAAAGGACCGTCTGCGTTGGAAGGTAGTTAATCAGCGTAATTTGTTACCAGCATCAATGTTATTTTTATTCTGTTCCTCATCAACAAAGGCTCTTTCCACCATCTGCTTTAAGCACTGGGGCTTTGTTACTGTGCTAAGGACCCACAGGCAAACTCTGGTTTTCCGTGTTTCACTGAACTCATCCCTTAACAGTGGAAATGTGCACCGGAGCTGTCTGTCAGAATCCTCTCTTTAGAGAAAGGCAGTGCATACAAATGAGGCACATGAAAATACAGGAACGGAGCATGAGGGACAACAGATTTATCTTTGGCTTTGGCATCTGAACTATGAACACTTCTAGTGGTAGGCCCAAGGCAAGAGGTGCATGGTCAGTTGGGTTATGTTCCCACACAGGAAAGTGGCTTTGCCCTATCCATGGCAGCTCAGATCATGTCCTGCTCTGGAAACCTACTCCCTTCCAAAAACAACCACAGCAGTCCAAAGGTGCTTCACTTAACACACAAATAGTAAAACCATGATTTTTTTTCCCTCCCCAATATTAAGCAACCATTGTTCCAATTTTAATGGAAAGTACAGATTGGGATTTAATTTTTATTAAAATAACAGTAGCTTTTGTCAAGCTTTACCTCCACTCTCTGTATAGCCATCCTACTTACTCAAAGATCCTTCAAGTACTGTTCCTTTGGTTATATTCACTCAAAGGAACACTTTAGCAAGCAGCTCTGGGAGACAAAGGAAAACATTGAGAGGTACTTCATGTTTAAAGGCAGTTCATTTGCCTTCTATTACTTACAGCTCCCAAGTAATAAAAGTAGAATCTGTATGCCAGAAGATCCTTCTTGCCATTACCTGTTATTTATAGCTCCTGCATACATTTTCAAAAGCACTTGTTTCTTCTTTGAGTGTGACTCCCCTGATTTGTATTGGGATTTGGGAAGTGTCGGTGTTTAGGCATTACAGAGAATGCACACACATGCGCCCATGTGAGATGTACTTATATGATTTTACAGAGTCTGCTTCCTGCTTATCCAACTCAGTTTTTTTCTAAACAATATTGTTTTCCTAGAGGAGTTAGTCTGTGTGGGATTTTGACTCTTTTTCATTTTATTCTAAACTCTTTAGCTGCTACTATAGCTGGTATTTTGCATTTGCATTCAACGTTACCTTGATCTTTCATAAGATGTATGTGCTTTCAAGTTACTCTGTGATGAGAATAGCACCCCCACTATTGTATCAGCCATGAAGCTTCCTGAACAGTCAGTAATTCACTGAACACAGGCATCTGTTCTTTGAAACAGTCTCTTGCAGCAAAGGTTGACAAGTTCCATGACATCTGTGGCCCATCAGGACTTGGACAAAACCACACTGAATGATGGATAGTCTCACAGTGCTCCCTCATCACAGTCAGTACATATCACTGACTTAGGAATCATATGTGAGATGTCTTATCCCAATGAGAGCAAAGAATATACTTGAATTGTGGTATTTCAGGGCACAATCAGGTGCACCCAGACAAGTTCAGAAGTGACTGACAGGGCATTACCAGAAATGCGGTAAGTTTTTCAGTAAAGGAGAATGAAATCCCCATCAAGCCCTGCTTTGAAGAGAAGATTGGTCCAGATGACCTCCAGAATCCCTTACAACTGAAATGTTGCAGTGATTGTAATTCAGCCACAGCCAGCAAGTGCTGCTTACATGTCCCTCCACATCATGACCAAATCAATCAGGATGGCACCCAGAGAGTGGGGCTCAGCACTCACAGCAGTCAGTGGCTCCCCTTTATCCATCACCAGGTAGAATGTACAAAGGGCAGGATTAGAAATATTTGTCTACGTTCCAAACAAGGCACGTGTGTTCCTTATCTTTGTGTGGATCTATAAAATGTCATTTTCAAGAACTCCTGTAGGTTCAAATCGAACCCTAAGCCAAAGGGACATCATATATTGTCTCATCTGATAAGACCCTCTGCTGTTCATCCCTCCAGCTAATCCTGTTCAGGGTCTGTTACCCAAAGAGCTCAGTGTTTTCATTGCAGGCACAAACTGCAGTAGACATGTGTACCAAAACTGAAAGTATTTACGGATTACACCCAACCTGAGAGAACAACATAAAACCATTTCAGTTAAGAAAGTGCTGATCACCTCAGTATTCACACAGACCACAGATCACTTCCTTCTCACAACAAATTCTCCATGGCTTGATCCCAAAGTACCTACAGGTACCACACAGATGTGCTATGGACTAAGCCTGTAAACAGCATTAAAAACATCTTTTGTTTCTATTTCTTCCTTCTTTCCATTTAAACTTCATTCTGTTCATTCCCTTCTCCTGCTTTCTCCAGCTGTTCACAGGGGCAAGACTAAAGACAAGAGAAAAATCCAGTGAGAGAATTCAGGTTAGGAGCAGTATGAAATCAGGAACTAATGAGAAAGAAACTGGAGAAACTTGACTAGATGGAGCAGCCATGCACTAAGGAGCCTCTAAGTGGACCAGGGCTGTAGACATTGATGCAAAGTAGAAATGCTGTAAGTTACTGGGAGGGGAGGTTAATACCCAGAATATCTTGAAAATATGATGTCATAGCAGTAGAGGTTTAAAAATAGTTTAAAGGCCAGTTTTTCTTCCTAAGTTCTCAGGTCACCCAGCACTTGAGGAAGAGACCATGAAGACACTGTAGAGCTATGCAGATGGGAGAAGTGTGGGTTTGCACATTCAGGAGAGTATTTAAGGGTCTTCACTCCAAGGATGTCAGTCAAAAGTTCAGCTACAGAAATCTGAGCACAGGCAGCCCCTGCAGATGGGATGTGATGCTGCTGCCCAGCCCCCAGGCACAGACTGTGGCACAGGTGGACACTGTGTGGATCAGGGGATTACAGGTGAGGAACAAAATCCAAATAGTGCAAAGGACCAACTTGACATTGTCGATCGCTGTGTGGGCTGGGATTGGGCCCAAAATGAGCCTCATGTGAATCACCAGCAACACCAGCAGTGAGTGCTCTGCTGTGAATGAAGCCCTGCAGAGCTCTTCACCTGGGTCTCAGTGCTGCTTTAGCCCATATAGTAGCTTCAGGGTTCAGCTATATATCCCTGGGATTCAGTCTCAGCACCAGTCTGTAGCCAGTTATTGCTCTGCTTGGGAATAAGTCACAAATTTTTTCTAAATCCATTTTCCTACAGCAGCTGTTGTTCTAACACTAATCACGTTTGGGCTGGCTACAAACTATGTCCTTCTACCTACTCCCATCCACATGGATTCTTACTTAAACAGTTACTGGGAGGAAAAAAAAAAGAAAAGAAAAGAAAAAAGTGAAGTTATTGATTTAAGAAATTTGCATTTCCCAGCGAGAGCCCCGGAGGTGCCTCACCACAGCCAGGCAGCAGAGGAGCGGGCACAGGCAGGTTTGCAGTACAGCAGGATGTGTACTAACATAAAAATCTGGTTAAGGGTGGTGTGATCCCAGTGCTGGCTGG
>JAOXXN010000137.1:21175217-21188027 GCA_026770055.1 Myrmophylax atrothorax
TATTTTCATTGTGCTCACATGGTAATTTAAATCATGCTCGGGCTCAGCGTGTACCGTGTAATCGTGAGTCGGCAAGGGTTTGAATGCCATCACTGCTGTGCAAATAACATCATCAGCTCATCAGCTGTGTCAGTAACATTGCAATTATGTAAGTGACTATTATTTCCACCCCTGATATGCCATATTAGAACTTATTTTGCAGGCTGGAGCTGACAGGTATTCTATCAATATGAAAAGCATACAACAGCAACCGAGCTAAAGTTCCATGTAGGAACATCATTCCACTGGAGCATTCTGGTGGCATCCAGCACTGCTGGATAGTCCTGAAGGAGCTGCTGTACAACCTGTTGCTGTGTGTCCCCTTTGCCCTCACCCCACACCCTACCCATCACCCAGGACCTATTTTCCTTCCTCTTATCAGCCTCTGTGCTCACCCAAAGGCAAGCACTGTCACCAAAACAGAAACATTACTTTTAACTGCAGAATAAATAAAGTTAGGTAGGCATTTTATTTTGGTCTGTTGCAGAAGAGTCTTGGAGGCTTAGTGGTTGTTTTTAATATGTCTAAGCCCCTGGACTGGAGCTTGGCACTAAGTGATTAGTCTTTCTGAGGTTTCCTGTGTGCTTTTGGCCAGATCAGTGATTTCCTAGGCTTTTATTTTCAGCTTCTTAAAAATAAGGCTGGCATAATGATTCCTTTCTCTAATCCTCTGCATGTTTATACAGTGAGCACATCACAGCAGAGCCAGTCCATGAGGCTCCTCAGAGCCCCAACTTCTCTGTGCTCCCTTTGCAATGGATCTGTTGACAACCAAGGGTCAGAAGTCCATGTATCAGTGCCCATCAAGGTTCACCAGCACAGTAGAAGCTCTTTTCTGTAGCATCATGCCTCCTGCTAAGCACAGCTGATCCCTTGAAAATGACCCCTCTGGAAGATCCATGGAGAAGATAGAGCTCCTCTTTGGGAGCTCCTCTCCCAGCCCCATTCCTTATGCCCTCAGCAGCCCAGAGGGGTAGATGGAATTGTTCATATACATTTCTGCTTGTCTTGATTTCTCTTTCTCTCACACACATGCCTTCACCAACACAAACCATGGCCAGAACTCACGGCACAGGCCCAAGTTCAGGGCTGAGGAGAACTTTGGTAGAAGCTCAATACAGGAATAACTACAACAGGAAGCCACACTCGGATTAATTCTCAGTCAGCTGCTCTGTGTTGTGCCTAAAGAAGCAACACTCCGCTGAATGTGTGTCAGAATGATAGATTGAGACTTTTTTTTTTTAAGATTATTTCAGCTTAAAACGCAATTGGAAGATTGATTCTTTAGATCCTCACATTATATAGGGTCTGGGTCTAGAGTATAACTCAGTGTGAAGGGTAATGATTCTCATCTTCACCCCATAGAGATGCAGCATATCATGACAAAGGATATGAATAAAGGTAAGGAATGAGGAGAGAGATAAAATTATGAATGCCTGATATTTACAGAATACCTGTACACAGTACTATTAATCTATATTTTTGGTTGTTCTGAAATCACCCGTGCAAGGAAGACATGTCTATCTGAATATGCTCTTTATTAGGACAATTATGTTTTTATTTTGGGGGGACACAGGTCCTCCTTTACTGTATTCTCTAGTGTATTGTATTCATGGGGAAACATGTTTATTCAAAACTTCCTTTTGATTTAATAGAAAAATGGTTCTTGCCATAGCAATGTGGAATACTCATTTTTCTCCATGTGTTGATTTTTGGCATATAAATGCCAGAAGCCTCTGTTCTCTTTCCTTATCAAGAAAAACTTGCCTGAGATTAATTTCCTCATCATCCCTTCCTTTTAAAGCGGCTGTTTCTCAATGCCATTTAAAGGAATAGTTCTGATAAATTCCTGGTTTCAATGTACAGATTTCAATGGAAGAGGCTATTCCACAGCAGTAAAGTCATTGAAAGGGAAGGAAAATATTATGAAGTGGGGTACTGCTACTGCAGCCAATTGCATGAGAGGTGCTCTCATGTGTTTTTCTTTCTAATGGCAGTTAGTTTTGAAATAAACTAATTGCAAAAGCTTTTAAAATTTTCATAGAGGTGGAGGGACATGTTTCTGATCCCACTTCTTTATAATTCTATATTGGACTGATTGAAGACTACTTACACACAGCAAAAGATAATTTCTTAAGGAACAAAAGAATAAGAACAGCTGGGATGGAAAATACGAATTTGACTCCAAACCTCTACACTTCTGACTCAAACAGTTTGGCCAGAGCCAAAAAAGAATTATAGATTTTATAGGTATTGAATAGATAGGTTACCAAAAGTCACCTTTCCACTTAATGCTCCTTCCCCTCTCTATAGGTTATCTTTAGCAAGGCTTTATCCTGTACTTCATTAGTCTGAACTGTCTGGAAAAGATGTCTGTAAAAGGCTTATTTTAAATTGAATTAACTTCAAGTTGTATCAGTTTAAATTTAAACAGTTTAATTGTATTTAATTATATTAAAATTGTATTAATTAAAATTTAATTCATATTAATATGTATTAAATTTAAACTGTATTAAACTGTATTGCATTTTAAATTGTAAATCACACCCAGCCAGAAAGTTTCTACTCTGAGAATATTCTGCACCCAAACTATAAATTCCTCCTGGCTTGATTATCACCCAAGCAGCACTGAAAACAGGGATCCCTTCATCCTCAACTCAGAAGAATTTAGACTCATATTGCCTTCTGTCCAGGTTAATGCCTTACACTGCTGATATTGGTACAATCTGTGGGTGAAAAGTGGCATCCTGCACCTTATGGCTGCAGCAAGTGCAAGAAACATAGCACTGAGAAGAGAAATAAAAAAGGAGCCCAGCTGTTGCCCTGTGGTTAGGAATGTGAAGCCCTTCACTCTCTTCTGTGTCCTAAGGATGCTTTTGCCCCATTAGATGGTTATTGTTTTGTTTTGTTTTTTACCAAGGCACAAACACTCCAGGGAAAAGAAGAGCTGCACCTGCCTCCTCCAGTGCTGATTCTGGGTCGGGGATCAGCCCCACATCTCTCCCTCCTGTGCAGCATCTGTCCCCCATCCTACATCACTCTGGTCTGCAAGGGTGGGCAGGTTCCCAGAGCCCTGAGAACTGTCAGCAGGGAGCAAACAACACACCTACATTTCTCCAGAGATCCCCTGAGCAGGCAATGCTTGCCCAGCACCCCCAGCTGATGTGTCAGGCTCTGCTAAGGCTGCCAGTGCCTTTTGGTGCATTGGGTTTACTTTGAAAGAGAATAACTCCACCCCTATAAAACCAGCATTGCTTTTTCTTGTTCAAGGGTGATTTTAAAACAAAAGGATAGAAAGAAAGGAAAAATCCAGCCCCCGGCCCTAAGATTTAATTAAAAATCCAAGACCTCAAAGGTATTTAGCCACCTAATCCCCACTATCTGTTTATCACAGACAGGAGTCTAAATCCTACAGATTTTTAGCTGCTAGAGACCATCTTCCTAGGCTCTCATAAAAGAGTTCTGAAAAATCAGAAAGAGCTGGCAAAAGCTTTGATGGTCCTTTGTTCATTGTTAACAGAATAAAGAAATCTTTTTGAGAAAATCTGAGCTCCTTAAAGATGTAGGACAAAGAAACGAAGAGTTATTGCCCTTTGGAGACAGCATTATTTTGCCATGGAGTTGGTTTTGTCAGATGAAGTTTTATGACACATAGTGGCAATCATCCATCTTTGATGAGCAGACACACACTAAATCAGAAAGACTGCTCTCCACGGATCATCGAGTCTCAGCACACAGCTTGGTAAATCATGAGGCTCTTAAATAAATACTCCTAATTTGTTGCAAGCTGGCTTACAATTCTGCAATATTTAATGAAAATCAGGTATTTTTACCTAGAATGAGGAAAAACAATAAAGTGCACTGAAAACAGGTGATCTTTGGGAACAGCAAAGGAGCACTGCCAGGGAAACACAATTGTCTTTGCAACATGAACAAGTTGATCTGAGTGCAGAGAGAGAGGTACCAGTCTTATCGTGGAGCTTTGCGAGAGGCCCAGATCCGAGGCAAGATGTGACATTTCACTTTCAGATATCAAGTAGGGCGGAAAACCTGTCTTACACTGCAGATCAATACATCACTTAGAGAGAGAGAGAGGCCGTAGCCCAAATCAATCTCTAAGGTGTCAGAAACATCTAGGCCAACACCTGGCTACAGTGCCCTTTAGCCCCCTGAGAGCCACAGACTAAAGCAGTTGTCAGGAGATGAAGTCAGCCAGGAAACAACACAAAGCAAACATGAAAGGAGCCTCTGTCGTGGAGAAGGGTATTGTTGTTTTCCAAAAATACCCATCTGTAATGCACAGATTCCCAGGCCCAAATGTGCACAGTTTTTCACTCAGGACTCATCAAGTTGTGCAAAAAAAAAAAATCAGAAATTATTTACTCCATGGATATACTGCATTTTGGCTGGACAATGAGGAAGAAGTTGGGGGAGCGAGGCAGGGAGCAGTTAACTTGCTTTTTAAAAGAGACTGCAGTCTGTTATAATGATCCTCGGGCCTCTTAGCTGGCAATTTCTGTAGGGTGAAGGCATATACCATAGCTTCTGTCATTCAGGAAATATTATTACAAGTTGGACTTCATTCCTCATCCTCCTTTTTGTTAAGGGCACATTAAAAACAGTCTGACCCATGGTTGCTCGGGCTATTTGAGTCTCATACACAAGGACACTTCTGAGACCACTTCTCACAAGTTCCACTTTCAGGTCACTTCTCTTTCAAAGACTAGTTCCCAAATGAATGATGGGGGGTTGCTTCCCTCCATCACAGAAATTTTTTTGTCACAAAAATGATTTATCTGTTGACAGTCAGGTTCATTGCCCCCAGGCAACTGATGGCAGTTGAAACCACTCAGTGAAAAGCAAAGAACACTATTACCAATTTAAAGAAAGGGAAGTTAAAAAAGGTATAAATACTCCTCTCCTCTAAGACTGTCTTGTAACTTCTCTGGAAGAGACACAAGCAGATTCAGCTTTTCCAGGTGGTAGGTGTATGTTTACCCTTGGGTTACAACACTAATTACAACTCGGAGAAGGTAGATCAGATAGTGGTTGCTCTTAAAAAACATTTTTCACTATTTGTGAAGTCTCTCCTGTCAAAGAGGTATGGTAAGAACAGTTGAAAATGTAAGGTTGTGGTTCAAAGTGATGGGGAATGGGTCTATACCTAAGGCATTGAATTAAACACATCCCCCAAGGAAACAGATGAGTTGAGCTCATCACATCCAGTGATAGGGACTCAATGAGGACACGCACTAGTGTGATCCACTGACAGGGATCTGCCTGTGGCTGATCTCCCTGTGTCGTCAATGAGAGGGAGGTACTCAAATAACTGGGAGCACTTCAGTCGTCACCCTTGCTCTGGAAGAATCTCCCTCTACTTCTGTGTCATATCCAAGGTGAAGGAGCAAACAGTTATATCAAGTTTTCCTTCAAATTTGACTCTACAGATTGCAGACTCCTGAAACAAGGCCTGTCTAACAGTGCACTCACAGTGGCCTCTTAGGAATTCATATGTTAATACTTTTAAACAAAATGTCATAGAATCACAGGATCACAGAATGTTAAAGGGTTGGAATAGACCCTAAAGACCACCTAGTCCCAAACTCCCTGCCATGCACAGGGGCACCTCCCACTGGACCAGGTTACTCAAGGCCTTATCCAACCTGGCTTTGAACACTGCCAGGGATGGGGCCTTCACAACCTCGATGGGCAATCTGTTCCAGTGCCAAATCACACATAAAAAGTCTCAGATTAGCAAATTTATAAGCTAATCATGAGTTTATTGGCACAGAACACGTAGGAGGGATATTAGGCACCACAGAGTACTTTTAAAACAAAGTACATGGCTAAATTGAGATGCACCTGCATACATATACAGCGTATTATAACCCAGCTGAGAAGTCATATAAATGTAACCTGTTGCTTACTCAGTTGGTAGATGTGATCACACAGCTTCAATCTCGAAAGCCAGAACAACAACAGGCCACAGTTTTACATTTTTCCATTTGAACTACAATTATTGTCACAAGAGCCAATTTCACGTTGGGCCATTTCTGGTTCTTGTTGCAATTCATCATGAGAAGACGCGAGATCTAAGATACCTCAGCAAGGCATAGCCCATGAATAATACAGTGCATTACCTTGACCTTTTCAGTTTGCTTTGTAGTGTGATTGGCCAACCATTCCTGTGCTCCCCTGTTAACCACCCCATTAACCTGGGACAAGAAGGTGGAACAGACAGACAATTAGCCAGCAGAATGCTAAAAAGGTTAATGCAGGAGCACACAGCCCTGATTTTCTTGAGCTTCAATGAGTACTAAGATTCTGCCATCTCCTTCCTCTTTCAATGTATGCAGGGTAAAAATAAGAAACCGCATGAGATGAACTTTGTTTTCATTTCAGATTATAATCATGTAGTTTCTTTCAGATGTCACACTTGGATGATTCTAGAGTATGCGTGAATAAACCAAGAAGAATGTTTATTTTTACTCCACTCAATACGGAGAATATTCAATTAGAGTGGTGAACTTTTTCTTTGAAGCTGGTCATTCTTGAGTAAAGGAAAATTAGAGCAAGGAGAGGCGAAGCAGCTGCATACGGCAATCTGCTTTCAAAGGTCACTCTTGCTACACTAACTACTTGAGCTGAGTCATTCCAGTCATTTCCTACTCAAAGAGACGAAGTGGTGGGATTTTTACGTCATGTGGGCTGTCAGCTGCAGAAAACTTCATCTTGGTACTCACCAAGACTCACAGGGCACGTGGATCTCACGTGTTCAGGCACACATAGAACATGAGGCACAGCAGGTCTCAGTGAGGTTTCAGAAGTTCTTGTTGAAAGAAACTGCCTCAGTTCCTCTGTGTTTCCACACATCTTTAAAAACTTGCAAACTTTTTTTTTGAAAGATCACACCGTCATGAATGACACAGAGTTAGAGCTAAGTATCAGACAATGTTTTCTGAAGCCCTGTAGTCAAAAAGCCAAATTTCAGGACTCCACAGGGGCTTCTTTTGCTTGTAAAGATTTTTCTAACCATCACTCCGGTGATTCCATTGTGATGACCTGGGATAGGTTGTTTCTCAGACACTACCATATTCATGTCTTTGTAGAAACATGTTATTCTGAGTTGCTATTACTAGCAATGATATGAAATACTTTAGATGGAAAAAGTGGGAGCAGAGAGAAAGGGACCTTTACACCACCCATTAAAACACCAAATTTTACATTTATTACGGGTATTGACCGCAATAACGTGGAGTCTTTTTTATTACCTCACTATAATAATATATTCTCTATTTTGCTTAAGGTGAGCAGTGATATTCAGACAGGAAGAATTACTAACAAAGAAAAGATAAAGCTTTAAATTATAAAAATGACTTGATAGTTTCTCTCTGTAATACATTTTAAGTCCAGAAGGGACCATTAAGATCACCTACATGCCAAGGATTTTTACACTGTGCTTTTTGATATATGGGATCTCAAGTAACATACCATTTCTTTTGACCCTTGCTCATGAGCACTATCTCTGATGGATTTTTACAAACTGCATAGTGAAATATTCACATGCTTAAGGGCCTGCTCACAAACTGAAAGAGATTAGGGAAGCATAATTTCCTTTCAGAAGGGCAATCTTTCTCTTTTTTTAGCATAAAAGGTTTGCTATGTTTTGAAACAATTTCAGTGAAACCAGTATAAAGTTTATCAGGCTGCAATACCTTTAATGTGTTGATTTGAAAAGACTGGTAGCAAATTTAGTGCTAATTCTTGATTTAAAGTTTGGAATAGAACTGAATATTTCTGGGCATTTTGCAAGAAAAGTTATAGCAGTTATGCCATTTACAGGCCCTCCATAACTCTCCCCTCAACTGTTCAGGGCTAGATAGTCACCATCCTGAGAACTCCCAACCTCAACAGCTCATTTCTACAGATCACTGTCACAAATTAAAGCCTATCACAAATTAGGAGAGTACTGCTCTTGTCAAGAATCAGATTAAATTCTGGGTAAGTTGAATAAAAAGGGCAAATGAAGAGAAAGGAAGGCAATCCATTCCTACATTTGTTTGAGTGTGTAGGTGACCTGGGGAGTTGCAGGGGCAGTGAAAGAACTGTCCCCTTCCACAGCAAAAGGATTAAAATGTTTGCTCTTTGTGCTCATTAAATGAGGGCTGAGGTGACCCCTAAGAGAACGAGTGTGCCAGAAACAGTGTGGAGTTGTTGTGCTGTCACAGTTTAACCCCAGCTGGCAACTCAGCCCCACGCAGCCGCTCGCTCGCTCCCCCGGGTGGGAGGGAGAGAATCAGAAGAGTGAAAGCGAGAAAACCTGTGGGTTGAGATAAAGACAGTTTAATAGGGAAAGGAAAAGCCATGCACACAAGCAAAGCCAAACAAGGAATTGATTCCCCACTTCCCATGGGCAGGCAGGTGTTCAGCCATACCCAGGAAAAGCTGTAACAGTGACTTTCCATGACACATAACAGTGACTTGGGAAGACAAATGCCATCACCCTCAACATTCCAACTTCCTTCTTCTCCCCCAGCTTTATGTGCTGAGCATGACACCATATGGTCTTGAATATCCCTTGGGGTCAACTGTTCTGGCTGTGTCCCTTTCCAGCTCCTTGTGAACACCCCAGCTCACTCACTGGTGGGGTGGGGAGTAGAAAAGCCCTTGGCTCTGTAAACACTGCTCAGCAATAACAAAAACATCCCTGAGTTATCCACACACTTCCCAGCACAGATCCAAAGCACAGCCCCATACCAGCTACTGTGAAGAGAATTAACTCTACCCCAGCCAAAACCAGCACAGCTGCCTTGAATTGCTTCTCCCCAAATCTTCCTTTATGGCAACACAGCAGTGACTTTACTTTTGAAATACATTAATCCACTGCTATTGTAAAATGTGCCCTAAGAATTTTTGTTTTCCAAAGGGATAAAAGCATCAGTTTTTACACATCAACAAACAAGCAGAGAAAAACCTTTTTTTTTGTTAAGATGAAGAACGTCCCTTTTTGTGGAGGTAAAAGCTGGAGGTGCATAAAACCAGATTCAGCCATTTAATTAGTAATCAACAGTGATCCGTCAGTCAGAGTTACTGTAATTCATGAACTGTTAAGTCAAAGCAAAAATGGCAAGTAATTAGACTGTATCCATTAGAGCTTCACTAGCACACACTCATACAGACAGGGTTTCGATTGGAGGGAGAAATGGAAGTGTGAAACTCCTTAATATATTCTGCTTTTTAATTAGCAATCAGTGCTGATTTGTCAGCCATACCAACTCTAATGAACGAGCCATTGAAACACAAAAAAAGAGGCACATTTTCAAAATCATTTATGCTTATATTTACATTCCCTCCAGGCTGAAACATTGGAGAAACTACTGAAATATCATCTTTGCCATCACAAAGCAGCAGAAAGCGCAATCCAACAAAGCCAATGCATCACTGACAGCTGGGGTGAAGGCACAAGTGGAGCATTTACGAGAGGCAGTTTGTATCTCCAAACACTGACAAATAAACATTACCTTTGTTAACTGTACACAACCCAGAATCTCCAAGAGCTCAGGTAGTACTATTTATATTCCAGTCAACTTCATTTTAAAGAGTCCATTAATAAATTGATAATGTCTTACACTGCTGTGCTTTCCTTGATCCCTGGGTGGAGAGGGAGGGGAGGAAAGAAAAGCACAAAAAGTCCTCCTTTACCTGATCCTCGCAGGTGCCAGGGAAACCTGAGCAGGTGAAGCAGAACACAAACTGCTTCTGAGCCTTGGTAGGCACACGGTTTTACTTCCCCCAAGACAGGATGGGCTCTACAGATCTCCCGGGAAGCTGAGCAGCAAAGCTGGGCTCTCCAGCGTTAGGCCAAGAGCCTCTTCTTTCTTCCTCAGCCCTCAGAGCAATTGAGGTGCTGAGGGAAAACAGAGGATGAGAGGTATCAAAAGCAGAGGGGAGGCCCCTCTGTAGTCAGGCTCTGTACTTGAAGTCAGTGTTAGTGTATGGATGAGCTGATAAAGGCACCAACACAGCTTAAACTAATTACAATTTGCAGGTAGGGTGGTAACTGCAGTTCTAACGGCCTAAATTAGGCAAACAAATGCCTGGTTGCATTTGTATAGAGGCTGACACGGTACTCCGTGCCAGCTGAAAATTCAGCCCTAAATAGTGGTAATGTTCTTATTGAAAAATGACTTTTGTTTGCCTAACATCTGACAGTGTTACATCTATTTCACTAGATGTTTAATTAGTTTGTTTTCATGGTGTTCCCATTTCCATTTCAGCTTGCCTTAGTGATGGGAGAGAGCAGGTTTCTGGCTCTGTGCTTAAAACCAGTCCCAAGGCAAAGGACGTGGCACCAGTTTGCCTTCACCCTTCCAACGTCAGCTGCGTGGAGCACTCAGCCAACATTTTCAGCTTTCAACAGCTTTTGTGTTTTTAAAGTACATTCTAGCTGGCCCCTGCCTTGTCTCTGATGGCTGGCTTTCAGAGCTTGTAAACATCCATCTCACAATGGAGTTTTCAGTTCCTATTTTTGAAACAGCAACTATTTTTCTGCAAAATACAGGTCAAAACGTCCTGTTGAATCTACAACAGATTCACAAACAGCTGCTTTCAAGCAGCTGTAAGCTCTCCACCTTTTCTCTTTGAGCACAAACCTATAAAAGATTAATCATGTTAGGCCATAAATGCTTTAATAGTTTGCTATAAGTGTATGCTTATGAATTCTAGGTACGTCATAGATTTGTGAAAGACTCCAACCTGTGTTCCAGGTTTCCTCCAGTCCCTTGGCCAACTGCTGGTTCTTGAATATCTCAGTGGGGTTCCTCTATTTTTTTTAAGCAAGCAAACAAGTCATACACCACCCCACCAAGCACCCATCCAACAGAAGACCCTTTCCTTTGATAGCTGCTCTTCACTTGCAAGAGGCACCAACTTGGAGCACTGATTAAGGATTCTTGTAGCCATGAGCACAGCTCACTGAACTGTTTGATTTTGTGCAGCCCACGAGGTTGTGTTTTAAATGAACACCATCTTTTGACCTCTTCCAGATTCCATTCTTTCTGAATAAAAACGATTCTGTGTGCTGAACCTGTGCTGGGTGACTCTGTAGCAGAGGTAAGTGAATGAAAAGTTAGAAAGGAATTTCCTTTTCAATCCCAGAGTTTTTGCCTTTAAAGAGTTGCACAGATTCTATAGTTTTACAATACAGAAATATCAGCATAAATACTTAAGAAATTACACTGAATTCTACTAAATACTCCAAATTGAAGTTTAAAAAGTTATTAAGGAGATGTGAACTGTGTATCATGACTGAAGCCAGGTGTTGTACAAAACCAGATGACTCCTGTTACTCAACAAAGCACATCCCGTGAGGTGAGATGGTAAAAATACTATTGTTTAAAATTTTGGGTTTGAAAAAAAATCTCACCCAAGATTTAAAAGAACACCAACCAAAAAACCATCAAAAATTATGTACTTTCCTTGCTGACAGCTGTAAAACACTCTCCCACTCAGTCAAGAGAAATACTGAGCAGACCCCAGGGAACCCCACGCAGTGTGACCAGAGTGGATACACGTTTGCTGTCCAGTGTGTGGAGATCACCCAGCCTCCTATTCCCTCACCAGCACTTCCTCCCCTGCTGGCAAACTTGCAATGCAGTCACACAAGATCATACCCTACCAGAAATTTAGTCAGATGATTCCTACTCTTTCCTGCAGTATTCCAAAGACTTGTACACTGCTGGGGGTAATTAAATGAGAAGTTGTCAGATCAGCAAAGCAGTGTGAATTATCACTGATCAACATGTTATTTTAACCTAAAAAAAACCCCCCTCAATATTTTTGCTTCTCTCTGTCTCACTGAAAAACCTCTGACAGCCCATATCCAAAAAGCAGCTAAGCTTCAGTACAATCCCCAGGGATCCTCTCAGTCTGGGACCAAGCCTGCCTTCAATTCCCTGCTGCTGAGTACATTGCCTTAGACTAGAGTTTGTCTGCAGCTCTTTGACTACTGTCTTTTTAAAGCACTTTAAGACTGTTGTCCATTTCAAATCATCTCATTTAATTACAAGATGATTTAGGGCTAAGCGAAAAATGGGAGCTCACTTTTTTTAACTAGACTTATTTTTTCAATAAAAATAGAAGCATCATGCTGAAACTTGACCTAACTGGTTCAGATAACAAAGTATCCACACTGTAGGAGGAGTAAAGCCACACTGAAGAGCAGGTATAGTCTTCCTCCTCCTCCAAGAGTTAGCAAGACTGAGCAGAATTAGTTCCTCCATTACGAAGTTATGTGCAACTGAAGAGCAGGAGGACTCAGATCTCTGCACTTAATCTATAAATTATTTGGAAATTAAAGACCACCAGAGCAATAACGAGAGGCTGGTATTATCATAAGTTTGCATGGCATTTACCATGTTGAAGATGACCTTCCAAAATCAACAAAAAAGCAGAAATCAAGAACTGTTGTTGATTTTTTAGCATAGCATTTATTGAATAGTTTATCTTCTAGAGCCACTTTATTGTATGTCAGTGCATATTTAGCTTGAGTGGATAAGGACAAAAAAGACATGGATACACAGATCCAGGGCAGAAATGTGAATATATTAAGGAAATAAAAAGAAAGATTCAGGCCTACAAAGTGGTATATTCTGGACTTCACCTCTGGGGTATTTAGGAAGGATGGCTCATTTTCCCCAGTTATCACACCTATTTTGGTCCAGAAATTCATCAGGCTATTCATACATGGATGAAGACTTGCCAAACTTACTG
>JAOXXN010000137.1:21188127-21215050 GCA_026770055.1 Myrmophylax atrothorax
TTTAGCAAAGCCAGACCTAATGTTATTTTAAACAGTTTATTTACATTGCTTAGATTGGCAAAAAGAGATATAAAAAACAGTGCAGTCTGACACATTCAGAAGCATCACTAGTTACATATAGATACAAGACAAAACACAGGTGGTTAAAAAGAAACCAGAAGTTGTGAACTCCTGCTAATACCAACAGTTGAACTGTTAATGAAATGCAGAAATATACATATTTAGATAGTACATGTGATAGCATTGCATTGCACAAACTGTTCAGAGATGAGAGGTGAACATACAGTTTTGAAGGAAGACATAAATACAAAAGAAAGCCAGGTAAAAGCTGTAGGAGTACTACACCTGAATTTTGACACACCAGAATTGGACCCTCAAGTTACAATGTCACACCAAGAATCCCATGCATTAAATAATGATTCATTAACCAATTACAGGGAAGGTGTGGGTCTTGGGGGTGTGGGGTTTTAACAGCCCTACTACAAGGCAGTATAATTCTTTTCCTCAGATTTCCACTTCAGAGCAATTCAAAGAATTCAATTGATCATTTTTGGTTGTCAAATCTTCTCATTGCCTTTAAACTTCCTGTTCATACCACTGTGTCACAGTGAGGTTGTAGGAGATCATAATCACAGAACTCAATTCTATTTAATTATAAACATCTACATTTATAAAATATCTGGAATAAGCAGCTGTACAACAGGTTAACTGTCATACTTGAAAGGTCAGGTACTTCATAATGCATCTCCATTTAGGAAATCCACAAATCAAACATTAGAGTGCTCTGCCAATTGATGAAGTTAGGCAGGCATAGAGTCATCCAAACTAGCAGTAAATTATATGATAATCATTTAAAAATCTGACAAACCAGTTTATTGCCTAGAGGGGACAGTTTCCACAGAAGAAAATGTTTCAGTTATGTTGGTGAGAAAATAAATTTGTGCAAGGGAATACTGTGTTTAAATGAAGGCCAAGTTACTTATTCCACTGATCGGCTGATCTGCTTCAATGCAACTAAAAACCCCTTGTGATTAACTTAGTGTTATCTAACATTTTGCTAATCATTGCTAAGTGCTAATGACTAAGGTACCATTAATGTCAGTAACAGGTCAGTGACCAGCCAGCTGCTTGTCAGTCCCTCCCACACAGCAGAGTCTTTTCAACCTGCTTCATATCAAGTGGGTTGTTGATCGGCTTAATGTGTGGCTCCTTCTTTCAAAGATTGAGGGAAGACTGACCAAGGAAGGAGAAGGAATACCCTGTTGGAGAAGAAAAAAGTTATTGATCATTTATTAGCCAATGTCAGTAGTTCAGCAGTCATTGCTCAATCTTGATACACCATACAAGGAATATGTGAGGACAGAAGATCTTTAAGAGTGGCAGCTTTTGAGTGTAGTGATTCAGCATTTCTAGAGTTAGAACAGAAAAGTTAAACACATTTTGAAAACTGAAAAAAAGATTTTTTGCCTTATCAGCCTTGAGAGATTTAGAATGCAAGAATATCTTTTTGAAGAGTAGCTGTTAACTAAGTATTTGCATACATCTTGCATCACTCTTTTTGTAATAATAATCTTCCTCCAAACTGAAGGCAAGATACATTATGATAATCTCTTAGAGAAACAGAGCTTCCCTCAGATCCTACAACTTTCTGTATTATCCTCACCTCTGAGCCCCACATGAGATGCTGAACATGTGTCTTCTTGGCTGCAGAAGGCAATAGGTATCACAATGATCTGTCACACCTTGCTTTAGCTGTGCCTGGATGGGCACTCACCAGGCAAAAAGCTGACTTTCCTTATGCCAGAATAAGCTGCTTCTGAGACTTAAAATTGCAGAGAAGCCAACACATCAATATGTAGCACTAAAAGTAAACCTCTTTGGATTAGCTGAGATTTTATATTATTTTCACATTAGACCTCAAGATACTTTCACAGGCCACCTTCTGTTGCTCTTTACAGCACAGCCAAGCTCCTCAGCATATCAACAGGTCACAGTAGATAGGCAGCTTGTGCACCTGCATGCTTCAGGAATCTGTTAAATAGGAATGTATCAGGCAGCAAGGATATACCACTTCACTAGGAACAAGTCTTATGCCTGTTTATGGCACATCTTCTATTTGCAGTCATAGAGAATATTTGAAAATTAAATCCTAAACTCCTATTTATAGAACTGCTCTTATTAGGCTCTCAAGTATTTTATACTGGGTATCTTTTCTTTTTACAGATAGGGGAACAAAACCCTAAAACCACACGTAAAATGAGCTGCTCAAGACTTCCCTGCAACCAAGTTATTAAAGTGCTCAGCACTCTGTCTAACGAACTACACACTGACACTTGGACAACTGAACCGAAACAGTAAGTAATTCAATTGTAGAGAAATCAATTAAGAAAAAACACACCAAAAAAAAAACAGATGGAAAAGGATTTGTGAAAGAATAAACTTTGCACCCAGAACCAGAAAGAGAACTAAACCACATGTGATTGTTACTCCAACCCTGTGCATTAGAGCATGTCAATGAGCCCAACACCATTTAAAGCACCCAGTGGATTCCAGGGTTGTACCGTGCTCTCTCAGTTTAGAGGACTCAAGATCTTTTGCTCACTTCAGTCAGGAGCTGATGTGCAGAATTTTTCAGCACCATACAGGTTATTATCTCCAGCATCAGCACAAGTGGTAGCAATAACAGCGCTAGGACAGGGTCTGTCCATGGCACGACCATGTAAGCTTTCCAAGCTGGACGAGGTTTTTTCTTGTATGGCATTTGGAAGATGAATATTTGGAAAGCCAGGACCCAGCACAGGTCGAGGCTTGGAATTTTGAGAGCTCCAATCAGCAGAATTGGAGCGATGAACATTAATAGCACATTTGACAGATCCCTTTAGGCTGCACATAGAAGGTGAACGAGCAATCTACAGTTGGGAAGAGGTTCAAGGGTTAGTCCAAAGAAGAAAAATAACAAGCATCCAAGCTTTATTGATATTTTTACTCTGTAGTAAAATTCCCACATAACACAAGCCAGGATTTAATTTAAATAAAATAGTAGGTCTGAACTCTTGACTCTCTTAATGGACTCGGGCAGGTTTCCTGCAGCTTTAGTTTCTTACTCAAAAACTGCACTGGTATTCCAACCTGAGGGCCTGGAATCCAAACCTCTTTTCCCCTCAACCTTATCATTCAACCAAAAAGGCTTTATGCAAGCTCAGTGCTGTGTGGGATTGGTTAAAAAAACCCCCACAACACAAGATCTGCTGCCAAGCTGCAGCTTAACACCACAGAGGTCCAAGAACTCTGGGAAGAATCTGAAACAGGAACATAGTTTTACTACTACAAGTTTCTATGATTTTGTGGGGAAAAAAAAGTACTTTTGTCTGGGGTAGACACACACAACAGAAAAGTACATGACTTGCAAGTTCATGAGAAATGAGTTACAGTGCTGTATCAACATGAAGATAATTAGAATGCAAAAATAATTGTTGGCATAAACATAATAGAAGGAAGACAATCTCTCTACAGAGAACTGGGCTATAGCCCCACTGGTGGATTTTATTTCCTGTAAAGCAAGGGAGTCCACTCTGATACGTCCTCCCTTATTAATTCCTATTTTCTCATGTGGGGGAGCAGGGCAGTATCTTTATGTTGTACAATTTAATGGACACTCAAACATACTGAATTATCTCAATATTAAGGTAGTGACATATCAGGCAGCAGTAGAAAGATGAACAGGACTTCCCTTTCTTGGCCTTCTGTCCTACAAAGTAGGTATTTACTCATCAGATTTACTCAAACACTAGAATAAAAGCAAAGATGATGAAAAAATCCTCCAAATCTAGTCTGCTTTACTAGACTATACTAGGAAGTTGAGTCTGGCCTAACGTAGCAGAAGAAAACTGCAACAGGCAGCCAGGCATGGAAGAGTTGCAGTATGTAGAACAATATATTATTTTGCCAAGTTTTCTTAAACATATATAAGGAGATAATTCCCTTGACATTTTAAAAACTCGAAGACTGTAGCATCTGTATTTCTCTACCCTTCCTTCCCAGTTCTTTTCACAAGATGTCTGTCATCTCACTACTTTGATTGAAACATTCACCACACTTTTCAGGCTTGTGCACCACATTTCTCTAGTGTTCAAAATCAAAAATATGAACCAACATAAGAACTTTCTCACTCTCAGGAGAGGAAACATATTCCATGCCTGGCAAAAGAGATTGGTGGGGTTTTTCAGCTTAATTGTACAAGGCTACTCCCAGTTTCTAGTCCATACTGCAGAGTTTTCTGCCCTTTCAGCATGTAAGGCTTCTCACTGAAGAGCTCTTGAAAATAAAACATCTATGAGTGTAGTTAAAATTAAATTTTTTCCCCACTGTGGATCTTGAAATTGTTAAAGGAAGATCAGCACCAGACATTAAATAACTGTGATGTTAAAAAGGTGAGTTATTTGGCCCGCACGGCCCAGTCGCTCACCGCTAACGACGACGTGCTCGTCAGTCGGCTGCCGATATAACTCTCATTAGCTGAGCTGGGACTTCTTCCCTCTGTCGCACTGTGAGACATTAAAGCCCTTCGGAGAGCTCGCTTTGGTGTTTTTGAAAAAGAAAATGCTCTTGTAACCTGAGGAGTATGACAAGCAGTTATACACTGACAAAAAACAGGCTGTAATGACTACTACTGTATAAGGCAACCAATCAAATCTTGAACATTTGTAGGACGTGTATCACATGCTAATATGACTGTATCACAAGCAGCCCAACACCCACACCCAGAGCGATCTGACTTTTAAAGGTTCCCCATCAATCCTTCTTACTCTGTCCAAATATGAGAAAATGGCAGAGTGAGGGTAGGGCAGAGATTCAGGGAAAAGTCAAAGTGAGGTCTAGTCAACTAGGATTCCTCATATCCCTTGGTCCTGCAAAGTCAAGAATCCCCTTCTTCAAGTTGCTTTCAATTTCCTATTTTCTTTAAAAGATGAGAAGTATTAAACAGAATAAGTTCCATAACAGACTCAAAAATGACTACATAATACTTATGACTGTACTACTTGAAACTATATACAGATATTCCAAAACCTTAAACACTCCTCACCTTCTTTAAGGAGCTTATACTTAAAGAGTTTTAGTTGAGATTAAATTTATCCTGTCACAACTGTAAATACTACAAAACACCTGAAACAGGAATACCAGCACAATTCTCTGACTAAAATAGGTTTTACTGTAATATATATAGTATCTTACCTTTTTTGATGTTTTCTTTATTGCCCTGGATGCTCTGCTTAAAGTACTGTCCATATCTTTAGTATTTACTTCAACCGAGTCAGGGTCAGCAGTATAAATGAGATTTTCCTGTAGACAAAGATAGTCAAAAATCAGCACTTGTCAGAATATAATTTTCTAGTTCCTTAGATGAGATTTATAAGTTTTAATTGCCATATTCCTCCATATTTAACTCTTTATATATAGTTCAGCAACTATCTGTTTCTGAGGCATTTCATTAGATTAACTGCTGGAGCAATCAGTTTGTGAAACCACTTCATCAGTAGTTTTACATTTAGTTTATCAGATTCAGTTTCAAGTCCAGGGCTGACCAAATTAAAGGCAGTATTTCTGGAGCATCCCTAGGGAGTTTCCAAGATAAACACCACTTTGTTTCACTGACACATCTGGCACACTTCTGAAGTGAAATCTTGATAGCTCCAGCTGTCAAACATTAAGACTAAGTCTTTCAGCTTAAGTGTATGTTTGCAGAATAGCCACAAGTTCTTTGTTTTTTTATGCTTCATTCTTAAACTCCACCATGTGCAAAGCAATATCTGGGTACCTACTTACAAAATTTGGGGAGCAGGGGCGGCACACATGGGAGGGGGAAGTCGCTGGGGTGATTTTTTTTTTTGCTCTTTTGTGTCCTTGTTTTGAGGAAAGAGTTGACAAAGAAATTTCAAAAGGACCCCAGTAGCAGCAGCTGTGTGGTTTTTCCCAGGGCCTGGCAAAGAGTAGTTAAAGCCTTTGCTGCCACCAGGTGGCAAAGTCAATGTTAGCTCACTCTCACATGATGCTATAGAATTTTTTTAAAACCAGGCAAAAGTGCTTAAATTGAAGCTCAATTTGACATTGAAATCAGCAAGAAAGTAGTATTACATAGTTGGTACAAAGCAGTAGTTACAGAAATTATAACTAATGGATTCAGCATAGTAGGCTACAATTTGTCAGTATATGATTCTGAATGTCTTGGGGCAAGAGGGAATGATACATTTATTACACAAAGGTTTAATTTCTATTAAAAATAGAAGTTAGACATAACACAAGAGACTGAAGACAGGCAACAGACAGATTAAACTAAATTAACAATTCAAAATCAGTACTTTTACTACTCAGTACCTAAAAAGGAAGGAAAACCATGAAGCCAAGCCTCTTATTCCTAAATCCCTGGATCACAACACAAACAAAAGCTCAGATGTTGTTTTCATTACTTAACTACCACTTCTGTAACAAGAATGTCTTCAAAAATCACAATCAAATACTGTACTGTAAAAGGAAAGCTGAACATAAAATATTTCTAATTTAAGCCAAGGAGTTTTAGCTGTATGTACTGCACACATTTTCAGCAAATTTAGGTGACTGATACACATAGACTTTTACATAATTAAAACATTAGCTGAAAGTATCTTGTCCTAATTGGCAAGGAACTACTCTTCAAATCAGTAGTTTTCTGGCTGTGAAAAACCCACCCACTGAACTTCCAAAAACACGAGGAGGCCAGTGCCTCCTTTATTTCATTGTTTTCTTTATTTCCCTGTTTTAAGGTTGTAGGCTTCTGTCCCCAGGAGGAAGATGCTTCATGTCTGTTTACATTATGGAGCCCACACATACAAGGTGCAGAACAAAGAACTCAACCAAACTCACAGCTAAACCAAACCAAATGATTTATAATGCTGGGATTGTAAATTGAAACACTGGTGAATACCATTCTCACTAGACCTACAGTGCAGAGTTTAAATTATCTATAATCAGTTTGTGATGGTGAAAGGGTATGATACTTAAGTATTTACTGGCTTCTGCTGAAACTAACCTCTAGGCTGTTTCCTTTTCCACCTTTTAACCACTCAGTTACAGACATGCTAATGTTTTCTGCTCTACTTCACCTCAGGCATGTCCACTATTACATTCTTTAGCTTCATGTGCTTAAAGCCAGAAAGAGAAAAATATTTCCAGTCAGCAGTGGTTCCAAAGCACTTACTGCATCTGTTTTGCAAATAGTGTTAGCCACGTGCCGACACAGCATCTTCAGCCAGTCCTCCTTGCGAGGTTCTTCAGTGGTCATCTGGAAACTGAGCAGCTTGTTGTTGAGTTCTGTAGGTGGCCGCACAACCAAGGCAAAAGCTTTCTGGCAATCTACAGTTTATAAAGAAAGGAAAGGAGTTAAGACAAAGAATAGTAAGTTTTCATGTAATTTAGGAAAGAACCTTCAGAAGGGTTGACCCTCCATCTACCAGGAGCTAGAGCTACAGACAGCATGATTTGGTGCAATGATTTTGTCTTCATTTACATGATTGCTGTTGTATCACTTGCAAGAGCATGGAGTCCTGTCCACAGCTGTCATCAAGAGGCTGCAAACAGCTGTTCATGTAACAGTTTATTCACCAAATAATCTGCCTACTCTGGACTGCAGACTAGTCAGCCTCATATTTACTACCTACCCTCCTTGCCATTTCTCTTTATAACTGTGTTTCTACGTTCAGGTACTTCAGAGAACTTAAAGCAGAACACATGATGTGCATATCATCACTTACGGTGAAACAATAAACCTTTCTTTCTCAGGTATAGATCTAGAAACTGATCTGACTAGGCTTTTTTGTAAGTCACTATCAAGACTGGAGCAGTATGGCAAAGCAGACGGAGAAATTAAGTTTTCTAAATCTATCTTTTAAGACAGCAAGCACAGCTCCCCTTGAGCTTTATCAGCACCAGTTAAATGAAAATCTGGTTTCACACCAACAGCCTAATGCTCTGGCCAGTCTAATGCTCTGGGCTCAAGTTCGGGTTTTTGTTTTGTAAATCCAGAGCTGTCAACTGTTTAACTCACACTGCCATTTGGTTGGCTTATGCTAATGCCATCTAGTAGTTCTGCCAAATTCAGCATTCCTGCAGTGATTCTTGAAAAGCCAACACATATCAGTGCAAAGAATTCTCATGCTCACACAAAACTTCAAACTGAAGCTTTACTACAATCACATGCCTGACATACCATACAACGAATACGCCTGCATTCTGTCCTACAACAGCAGAGCTTCAACCTTCGTACTCTGACACAGTTTTCATTGGCTACCACAGCACTTCAAAACACACACACACCTTCTGTCTCTCTGATGTCCAGGACTTTCTTGATCTGGGAGAGGGGCATGAGAACAACATGCTTGAGAGATGCAGGAGGCCTTGTGTGGCCATGTGGACTCTTGAAAGCTCCGATAACTTTATGCCGTTTCCTTGCAATCTGCAAGGAGAGAAAGAGTCAAAGCTAGAAGATCTCTTGCCATTGCTTTCTTTTCTTTCTATTCTTTTACCTTCCACCATACAGGAAGGCACAGAAAATCCTGCTACTGAGAAATATTCTAAAGAGTATTTTACTCTATTTTACTCTACCACATAAATATTTAAGAAACTCACTTATCTCACTTTTCACTGTCTACAGTTCAAGTGGCCCAGCAATATTTGTTACTTAACATCAATACACTCAGCTGAAAAATAAATTTTAAAAAATTATCTAGACGGGAAGCAATTTTGCACTACAGACCTCAATTCTACCCTGCATAACAAACAAGGGCTCTTTGAAATCCAGCACAAGGTAGTCTAGATTAAAACAGAAAAGACAACACTGATATGCATGAACCAACTTAAGGTGTGATGTGTTATATTCTATAAATTTCATTTGCTGTTGTTTATGCATGTGGAGGTTGGCCAGTCAGTTTTTAGTTTACACAAAAACACATGCGAGATATCCGTGTGTTAAAGTAAGAAATCTCCAGAGACAAGGCAAGAAGCTCCATTAAAAGTGGGTTTATTTCCCTTTGCTTCCCTTACAAGAAGTGAGGAAGCTGAGTCAATTTGAATCAGGAAGAGTTCCTCACTAGTCACAACAAAAGGCTTTTGTCTGTAAGTGTTGCTTAAGACAGCACTAATTTTCAGTTATTGTAGAGTTGGTCTTCTATGAAGACAATGTTAGTTACTGCTGTAGACAGTAACAAGAACTTTCATAAAGTGTCCTTTACAACTTCAGTTTTCCCACATAAGTCTCCAAAACCCAATTAGATTCCTTTTCCTTTTAGTTTGTCCTAACATATTTTTAGTCTAAGGCATTTCATATCTGAATTATAATTTTTTGGTAGCCTAAACACAGACATCTACCAGAGAGGCCGACTACACTTCCATTCAATATGACTAAACTTTAAAAAGACAAACAACCTGCTGAGCCAAGGACTCCAGCACTTCTTTTATCCATTGGTACCACTCAAAGTGGTATTCAGATAAATGTTTATTTCTTAACATATTAAGTTGCTTTTATGTTTTTGCTCTGGCTGCAAGACATTAAAGGCTATATTAACACCTTTCAACCATTGAGACATGACTAGCTATTTGCACTGGCTTATACAATAGCTAATGAGAGGCAACATCAGCACATGTTGAGCTAACAACAATCCATGGCTTAGAATTCTGCTTCAAAAGTTCCTAAATTTTACTTATTTATAGTCATGTGTAGTGTCAAGCCTTTTATAACTCAGTTCATGAGATGTACTTATAGTCATCTTACCTCTAGGCAGTCATTGAACAGAAAGAGTGTGACCTGCTCTCCCCTATCACAGAGGTCATCACCAAGTGCTACAGTCTCCAAACGCTGCACTAAGCTTCGGTGAGACGACAAGAGATTGGCCTAAGTGACACAAGCAAAAATCTCATTAAGCATTTAGTTCAAGGACTGGATTACTGCTTGCTTACAGCTCAACACTGGAAATCTGTTTAAACCAGCACCCCTGCATTGTAACCTCACACACTCTACAAAGGGAGCAAACCAGTGCACAGTCATCTCACAGGTCTGCAACTTCAGGGAAATTACTTACGGGACATCCATCAACTTCATAGACAACGTCAAAGAACTGCCTTTGTGCCTCTGTTTTTCTTTTGTCTTCATTAATATGTCTAAAAGAAACATATTATATTTATCTTCAATATCAAGCAACAGTAAATGAATGCACTGCATTTAAGACATATAAAAATATGAAAGCTAAACATTCAGCAGCACTGAAAAACACAAAATCAGTCACATGTGCCCAAATACCACACATAAGCACACAGGAAAATTCAGATCTAGAACACTCTTCTTGTCATGTTACCAGCAGTTGATAAACCATCCAGTTAACATAGAATTCACCTCCCCTGTTCTGTAAGATTTGAACTAGAGATTGACACAATGCAGTTCTTTATAGCCTGCATTTTATCCCCCCCAAATCAGGACTGCAGCTCATCAAGCAGCAGATGCAAGAATAATTACAATTTAAAGTTGCTGTAGTTAAAAACTGGATATTTACCCAATTCAATACAGGAAGTCTCATTGCTGGAGACATACACTACACTTCAAGAGGTGAGGCTTACAATCTAAACAACTTCAGCTTTTAGCTAATTAACTCATGGAACAGTGCCAAGAAGAGCTAATACAGGACCAGAGGAGAAACTCATCTCCCACCAATAGTGTGCCCTTTCAGAGGATATATGCAGAGAAGTAAGATGTAAAGACAAAACATCTCTTCCGTTCTGGAGGGAACAGATAGAAATAAAGAGCTGGAACAGAAACAAGGACTCAGAAGGTTCAGTTCCCTTCTGAGGCACGGAGTCAGCAGAGGTTCAGGTACAACTGCTGGCTAACACCCCAGACTCCTGCAGAGCTCTGGCGCAAGACACCAAAGTAACAACAGCCTGAACACATACGGTTATGTTTACTTACTGTTACTCATGGCAACAAAACAGTAACATCAATTGAGAAGGAACAGAGATATCTAAATGTATAACTGTGTTTCATAGAATGAGCATGACTTACGTCATCACTTCCTTTAATGATTCAATAGCTCTTTCTAGAGTTATTTTATCTGGGTTCTCTTCTGCTGTATGTTTCTTAATATCTACAATTAAAGAAAAAAAAACACAAATAAAAATTCCATACACAAGTGCCTGAAAAGAAATCTGAAAAATTCAATTTTAAACTGGAAGTCAGATGACTGAAGAAATTACATCTAACCTGGAGTCCAAATAGCTCTGATTAAGCAGAGAACTAGGCTGAGCAGCCATTTCCAGGCATCTTATTAAGAAACAAAAAGCTACATACAATACAAAAACCAAACCCTCAAACTACTAAAAAAATTTTAAAACAAACCAAAAAAAACCATTCAAGTTGAAGTGCAGAGACAAGCATAGAAGTCTTTTTCTACCTGAAGCAAAGGGTGATGGTGTGGATTTTTTTATTATTTTTATTAACTTAATCATTTTTACAGCAAGTGGTTGATATCAGGTGGAACACATGAAACTGTAAGCCTTGCCAATAGGAATTTCTCTCTAGTTTATATTAGTTTAATTTGAATCTCAATTATATTCTTGTTTGAAGAGATAGAATTGTTGTCAGTGCAAACTGTGCCTTTATCAATATATGAACAAGTGAAATTCAGTCAAAAGTATGTTGTCTGCAGTAATGGGTCTCACTGACTGCAGTAAACACAATTAACTCACATAATCAGACTTGTTTTATATGAGAAAAGCAGGTGCTGATAATGACAAAAATTAGACATTATCCTGGTTTTAACACCTTCACACACAAACTAATGAAAATTACATCTCTGGATTACCATTTAGTAGTAGAGCAACACTGGGCAGCCGTTGGACAGGACGGATAAGGAGCTCAGCTAAACTTTGGCGGCCACATTCAGGTTTAGCTTGATTTATCTGGGGAAAGAACACGGAGAAAGTAACAATCATTTCCTTTTTTATTAATTTTTTACAGACACACAAAAATAAAGCACAAGATAGGAGAAACTGTCTTCCTTGAAATTAGCATTGCTGTACAAGTTTGAGAACTGTTTACCACAAGTAGTCAGTCACTAACAGGTAACATTAAAAAACACACTATATTCAAAACTGCATAGTGATTTATGTTCTCAGAATATCTAGTTTTAAAGTGTCCATATCAACCCCTTAGTCCTTGTTTCAGGTGCTAATGTGGAATGAGAAAGGGGACAGCCTGTTCTCTTATTCATTTCTCATCTTTCAGATATCCATACTTGGATGTAATCCCTAGTCCCTCAGAAAACACAAGCTGAAATCTGTCAGTTTGATTATTTGACTATGAGACACTTGCTGGATACAGGAGTTAAAGCTACACTGCACTATTAATCAACTGTACACATTTATCTGAAATGCTCAAGAGTTTTAAGACTCATCTTCAGATAACTTTCTTTGAAGATCATCTTCCTGTTAGATCTCCACTGCTGGGCTCCTATTCATTAGTCACAAGAACAATGAGATTCTGCCTTGCTGGAGCGTCACAGCTGCCCGTAGCAAGTTAAAAGCTACTTCAGAAATACAAGTCTTGCAAACAGAGAGGGAACCTGTGAAATCAGCAGCTCTAGTTATCTTTACAGAAAACAGAAGGCCTGTATTGGGAGGAACTTTTTCCAGCAATAAATGTGTATAATCAAACTACATTGAAAACTGTTTAACAGAGGAGTAACTCGGACCTCTTATGAAACAATCTTATGAGGAGCTCGAGGGATTGAAGTTCAAATCCTTCCTATTTGTGTCACCAAGAGGTGTTCACATTGCTCGAAGCTTTCAAAATTCCACATTCTTCCATCTACTCCACTAAGTAGTACATGGTAATGGCCTCCATGTTCTACTTACAGACCTAGTTTTGCAGACTCTTACCTTTAGAAAGGCATGAAACCTTGGCTTCTGTTTTTCACATCTTGTAATAGTCTCTTTGCTCATTTCAAAGAAATTCACAAATGGAGGGTATGTTTTCAACAAGTCTTTTGACTGAAAGAAACAACTGTTAGGGCCTTGCTTTACATATTCCGTAGCATTGTACATATGCTCATATGCCCTGAGCCATAGAAGGCTGCTCAAAGCCACATTTCAATAAAGAATAATAAAAAATGTGTTGGAAACCCATGCGTATTCACAGAACAAGTTAAGACATTTTTGCATGCCAGATGCCCAAGATTCAGTGCTGCTGATTAAATGCACTGTTCTCACAAGCATGAAGCATACATGTGACAATCTCAGATCCTGCTGAGCAGCTCAAGTGGAAGGCAGATTCTCACCTAGCAAGAGGCTTTTGGTGAGAATTTTGGAAGTTTCAGACAGGTATTTTGTCCAGTTACTGCAATCACCTTTAGAAGACACCAAACCACCAGAAGCAATAGCTTAGACTGAAAACTTTTGAATAACAAACACTATTTACCTCAAAGTCATCAGATCAGAAAAAGCACAAGACACCTAGCAGACTATTTATCTTAAAATTCATGGCAGACCCAGACCTAGCTTTCCTGTTCTATGCATTCTGTACTCAGGAAAATAAGGAGTCCTTATTCACTTGCACATTTCAAGTCTTGAAGAAAAAGCATGAGAAGTTTCCGTGAAACTTTCGTGAAACTTCCATGTTCTTTACTATTGATCAGAGGCTGCAGATAGCTGAGGGTACAGGAAGTGCCTTCAAAGGTCCAAGTAAAACTCAGATCTGTATTGTTGCAAATTATAGTTCTCAAACTATTTGTAGTGTACTTATACCAGTAGACAGACACATAGAATTCATGTCAAGTTTAACTCAATTGAAAAGTCTAAACAAAAAGTACAATCACAAGTTGGAGTTCTTTCTCAGTAATGCTTTGCTTGTATTTGCTGGCCCTACAATTGAACTGTTTGTAAGGTAAGAGAATAGTTTTAAGCAAAAAAAAAAAAGAAAGAGGAACTTACATATTTAAGAATGATATCACCAATACTTTTGCTTTCAGTCCAATTTATCATGAGATCTTCCAGGTCCTCCTAGAATACATGCAGGGGTGGAGGGGAGAAAACAAGCTGAGCATGAATTGCATGAAGCTGTTAAACAGGATCAGTGTTTTGCTGAACACATAATCATGTGTGTTTTCATGCTAACAAAAGAGACAATCCTAAAAGCTGCACAACTTCACTTTCAGCCCTTCAGTCTACTTAGGGCTGAAAACAAAAATCTCTAGCTCACTGAATATACAGCTCTAAATCAACGCAAGTGGAGCCTGGCAGTGTATCAGCAATAGCCAACTCTGAAATAAGACGATGCTGCTGCACCCAACACACTACAGAACACAACCCACAGGAATATGAAAAAACGATGTACAGCAGACAGTTGAACCAATTCTAATTAAGAGTGCACAACTAAACTAGGACTCTAAAGTCCAAAAGGTAGGATTGAAATAGAACTAGCACCAATCCCCTCAGTTGCTAACACAGGGTGTCAGGGAAAGTGAGACCAAGCTGTTAAGCCTGTATCAGCTTGATAAGGATCAAGTTTATTTGCTGTCAGCTAATAACAGGGACAGAAGGGCACAGCTGAAGGTTCAGGATTCAACTTAAGTGAAAAGGATTCATCATTAATATTGGTTTGTTGCTGCTCATATCTTTATTACATCAAGGATGAAGGAAAACACAAGAACTACTTTTAAGCAACTCTCCCTACACTGCATGCTGCAGGTAAATCCTACCTGGCAGATAAACACACATGGTCTACTTTCATCTCAGTCTCAGTGGGCACACATCAATGTCCAGTGTGATTAACCAGACTGGATCCCAGCAGTTGGGAAAAAATCAACAAAAACCCCACAAACAAACCAGTGAGTTGCAGGCAGTCTGCAAGTCTCTCTATTTTAAAAGCCTACTGTGAAAGTCAGCCAAGAACAGACATATGCCACTATTTGAAAGAGGTTTTATGGCTTCATATTTGAGGAAGACTTGCATCATAGTCTATTATGGGACCCCGAGATGGCTTCAGAGAGTGCTTGCAATCCAAATCAAAATATAAAGAAAGCCTCAAGAAAACAATCTTATAGAGAATTCTAATCAGCTCTTCTTAGGCTTCAGCATCACCAGGTCAGTTGTTTGAGAGATCAAAGTTTAATGGACTGGTAGTTTCTGACAATTGGTTCAAAGTCATTTAAGGAGGGATTAGTATTTCCCACCAACTGATAAGTCTCCTTATATGAACATACCTAAAGCCAAGGAAAATACCAAATTTTTGTTTTGTTGGTTTGTATTTTTTTTCTTTTAAATTCCCTAGGTTTATGTATCCTTCCAAGACTCCTTCCTTATAGTTTTAACAGAAACATGTTGTAAGCACTTGAGAGTCAGGCTACAATTTGATACCACTGGCCCTTTTGACCAGTTTTGTCCCAGTTACAGAAAACCTCCTACAGAAAAAAGTATTAAAATGTGAAGAGAAGCCAGCTCATGAATGTATTAGTTACATGCAAAAACTCAGGAATTAAGGTATTTTTAAATGAGCGTTAAATTTTAAAGAATACTTTGCATTTGCACGTAGTTCCACAGGTTGAACAGCATGTAACAGCACCAGAAAGAGCCTACACCGGCCCAGCAGATGCAGCTGAAAAAATGCAGAAAAGATTCAAGGTCCCTATGAAAGCCTCCCCCGCAGGGGAGAAGCTGTAGCTTGCCTTGATTTTAGTGTGTACATCAAGAATATCTGGAATGCTGCCGAATATGGTCTTAATCTCTTCCTGTGCAAGGATTGGTCCCCCAAGTTGTCCTTCCTTCTCCAACGGGACTTGAAATAACTGAGGAATTAAGAGAAAAACATATTAATGCCCTCCCAAACACCAACCACTGTGTCAGAAATAGTTGTGAAAGCAACGGTGTTTTCCTTCCAGATCATAATTTTTTGCAGTCACGAGCTTGACATGCCCCCATTTAGCAAGAGTGGTTTTAAGATACAAACATCTAGTTTGATACATTGCCACAGCATAACCCCCTTTCATCTCACTTTCTACTCACACATCTTGGCTCACTCATTAAGCAGATAATCAGCTGCAATGGAAATAAACTTTCAAGAAATGAATCTCTTCCTGTAAGTTGTTTGATATTCTGTTGTTCTTGAAATTATTTTTTTTAAAAAGCTTTTCTCCCCCCTCCCATCTCTCTCTATTCAATAATATCTAAAATATGAGTCATGAAGATCCTGTTTTCCCAACACTTGCAATTTCCATACAAATTGTAATTCCACTGTAGATCTCAGATTAGAAATTGCATTTTCCAACCTTTATTATTAATAAACACTAAACATTTTCATGTCAGGAAAATTACATGCAACTTTTATATTGTCATCTTTCTATGAACCTTTGATGGACCCAAGCCTTCAAAAGCCTGGAGATCACAAGCCCAAAACACTAACTGATGTGAACACTGGATGTCTGATTACACTTGACCTGGACTTACTTTAAAACCAGCTTACCTGAATGATTGTTGTTAGAATATCAACATAATTACTTTCTGTCTGATACAATTCCTTTGCAACCTGCCATCTTGCAGACTGCTTTAGTGGAAGAGGAGTTGAGTTTTTGGAAGGCCTTGCACAGGATTTTGGCGTTTCTGATGAAGAGAGCACCAAAAAACAACAGTTTTATTACAATAGAATCCCTAAAAGAAACCCTGAGCCTCAAACACAAGAAAAAACATTTCAGAATTTTTAAGTGAAGATAAGTTTGGAGGTGTTTTTATAAGGCTATTTTGTAGATTATTCTATAGTTATCAGGGCTCTTTCCAGAAAATGGCTTTATTACAGCTTATAGAACAACAGTAATATATTATTCCTCAAAATTATACTGAAACTAATAATCCATTTATGGCCAGGTCAATGACTTGACCCTGTTAGTAGAACCTTATTTAATAGGAAATGATGATCAGGTGTTGACCTTTATTTATCCATACACTATGTGCCAAAGTACTTCTCTATGTTCACTTTGCCATGTGAACAATTATCTCTCAGCTGCCTACCATCCTTGCACTAGGTGTGTGGCACAAAGCCATTTATTAAAATCATGAAACACTTACATATCATCCTATTAGGGGATGGGGAAAGACACAAGAAAGTAATTTCTCTTAAAAGTAAAGCCAAGTGGTCCTGGAGCAGTCCATAAGTTTTAAATACTCATGTATCAGACCTCAGAGACCTATACTTTTTCAGATATCAAAGTTTCTTACTGTCACAGTTGCTATGAAATAAGTACCTGACCTGCTTTCAAAACAGCATATTCTGAGACTGTCTGCTGCTGCTGGATTAGAAGAAAACTCCATACCAGGAGTGTTAGTGCCATCTAAGGCTGACCTAAATTCCTTCTGAATTATCACCTACAGGTTGTGCCTCATTGAGAGTTCTTATTTGATTTGATTTTGCCTTTTTAAGGCAGTAGGAGCTCCAGATACCTCCTCTCTGTGGTAGAACTCAGGCTTTTTTTTTCCACAAAAACCATGTGCAGAGATATTAAAACTGTTAGCCCATTCATTCAAAACTGAATGATGATTTACATTCCTGGAAAGTTTTAGACATGACAGTTTGCTGGCACAAATAGCGTTACCTCAACAGAACATTTCAAAGACCTAGGAGTGAGCTCTGCAGGAATTTTCTCTTTAATCCCTTTAGAAAAGAATCTTTGGCCTCTTTCCTCCAAGTATCCTACTGGAGAGTATTTTAGATTATTTACTGTTGACTATGTTGCTTATTTGCTACAGAGTTTCAGCAGACCATTTGAAGCACTTTGGAATAACACTGGACTGAACTTCCTATTTATCAACTGTGTATCTTTTCCTCCAGATATGAGCGTGCTTTACTACTGTGAGGTCTCAGTCTGAACTCCTTGCTGCAATTCTTTCTGCACACTTTGAAAAGGCAAAAGCCTGGAATTACTCAGCAAATCTGCATCAAAATAAGACTTTTCTACCACTACCATTTCCACTTGTATGCAAGAGCTCCTAAACACTGTGTGTCTGAACGGAAGTTTTTAGCTCTACCTCCATTGGTAGTGCTTGACTCCGGAGTGTTGGAAATATCCAGCAAGGACCCAATAGAAAGCGAGTGCTCGGCTGAGGGTCGTTTCCGAGGAGGGAATGGGGACACGTCTGTTTCCCTGGTCAGTTGTGCAAGAGTCTCTTTCAAACGGCGCCTTTTGCGATTGCTGTTTGGAGTGTTCAGAGAAAGCAGAGACACAGACTTCTTGAAGTCAGGACTCTCTGACTGTAGTAAAAGAAAACTTAGTTTAGTGGTTTTATCCACTATGTCCACTTCAACTCAGTGCAAAGACAACTCTTTTTTTTTTTTATTTCCCTTTTTATATTCCAAACCACACTAGTGTCTTGTTTGACTAAATGTACAACCTTTGGGAAACAGAAAAAGGTTTTTTTCCAAATTAGTATTCTATGTATAAAATTTATAAAGGATTATCTGGAACTTAAGTGCTGCTTTAAAGCATCTGATCTCTGGCCTCACACATACTACTGTGCATGCCAATTTTACCATCAAATACATGCTGTGCATTGAGGAAGAGTTCAACATACCTTCTCAAATAAATACATGGACTCTCCAGCTCTGGCATCCATTTGAATGCTTCCCCAAAACCACTAAAGGAAAAAGAAAACATACATTAAGAACACATTACAAAGCTTCACCCAAAGTTAAAAATATTCAAAATAATATATAATAGTAACACAGTTGGTACAAGAGATACACTTTTTTCAGAATAAGCCACATGTTTTCATTTATCATACAAAGTACTACACAGCACCATCCTTTCAAGAATTTCCAGCACTAACCTCTTGCTTTACAACATAAAGTTTTTTTAAAGGTTCAAATGGAAGTTCTTTAACTGTATTTTCTTCAACCACCAAGTGTGTACACCTCTCATCACCAACTGGTAAATAATGTCCTCCTAGATTTAAAAAAATAAATAAATAAAAGGCACGTTAGCAAGATCAAAGATTATTGTTAGAAGTTAGTATGTCACCTGATAGTTCCATGGCACCTATCGTTACAAACTCCACCCCATTTGTCACACAAGCCAATTTTCATAAACAACAACCTTGCATTTCTGTCATTTCTTCCATGTTAGCTTTCTCATCATCAGAGAATCCCAGGAAACTTAGCATGCAATCCTGGAAGGGAGGAACCTTGAACTGATTTCTAAAGTCATCATCAGCTGCACAGAAATCACTGAAAGAAAAAGGATGCACAAAAAAGTCACTAAATCAGTGCTATGTCATTATTTAAGCAGAAGCTCACACACTGCAGGTGAAAAGGATGCAAGGTGAAGGCCAAAGGAAAAGAAACACCTACATTTCATTCCTTTTCTCCCAAGCCTTATAAATCCACTCAGCTTTCAGGATAGGAACACCAAGGCTTACAGCAATCTACAAAACAGGAAAAGCCTAAGTTGTACCAAATATTTCCATTTAAATCTTTCCCATGTCAAGTGAAATTTGTAACCCTCCTTTTTAAGGCAGATATTGCAAACAGTGAATATACTCCTTCAAGAGTCACATCCAACTACAACTCCTCAGAGTTAAAATGTATGAATTCAGTGAGTACAAGATCAGATCAATAGCTCCTTTGACATTTACTAAAAAGTGCATCATTTTGTTAGTCTGATATCCTTCATTGCTCACAAAAACACAAAATTGAATCTCTGTTCCAGTGGAAAACAAGATCTTTTTTCTGCTTTTGATACTTTGTATGAAGACAAACACACAAGCCTGCTTTTATCAAAGCAAAAGTGACTATACCAAAGGTAACTGCCAAGACTGCTTGAGAGATTGTAAAGCTTTCCTCCTTTTCCCCTTTTGAGTTGGCAGAAAAGTGTCTGAACCAAAAGTAAGACTTCTCGTCCAACTGGAAGTTTAAAAAGACAGACTAGAAAAAAAATAACAGCCTACTAACAATTCAAATAAGGGAGAGGCAAAGGGCATAGACACTGCTATGTCATATTAAATGCTACAGAAACCTATTAAGTTGTATTTGCTTCTAAACTGAACAGACATGTCCTGAAGGATTCCCTTGTTGTATCAGAAAAGAAAAAGCATACTCATGTCTATTACATAAAGGAAGATTTGAATCTTTATCTGTAAGTTAAAAATAATGTTTAAAAGAAGATACACACCAATTAAGTACTAAAGATTTTTGAAAGTTACCTCAAGTTTCTTGTTTGGACAGACAAAAAGCAGGCATGTTGATACATAAACACTTTTTCCTCAACATCCTAAGTATTGATAACATCAGGACTTAAACATTTTAAATCTTGTTATTTGCTAGTCTATTTCAAAACCTGTGCATTCAAGCAATTTATGTTTAGATCTCCAACAGAGACAAAAACATGCCAAAGCTCAATACCAGAGGGAGATTAACTCACCATTACAAGTTATTGTTGTTAGTACAGGAAAAAAACAGCAGCACATGAGCTGAAGTACAATTAACAAACTTAGTCTACAATAGTCAAATTACAAAAGTTTCCATGAAGCACCAACTCAAGCTTACATACTCTGAATTTGTCTCCATGGGTTGAGTTTGCAACCAGATGTGTAACTTTTGAGCTGAAGTCCCTTCGAATAATTCCACCCATATGATGAACCAAGGTCACAAGCTTAACCTGAAAAACAGAGATGAAGTTTTCAGTATACCTTTTGAAGACTGAGAGCAACATAAAAAGCACTATACAAAGCAAGCTAGAGAAGGTTGCATTAAACATGAGAAATAGAAGTACTCTGATCTGTTCTTAAGACAATTTGTTCACATCTAGCTGATATGTCAAAAGAACTATTAATGTTTCTTTTTATTTCAACATGTAATACAGCCTTGCTATGCAGTTTGAAGACAACCTAAGCTACCAGTACTCTCAGGATGACCACACATAATGCCTTCACCTTTTCACACATAACAGATTTGAAGCATGTCTTCCTCACTGATTTAGTCAATTCTAGATCAAATCCAACTAATCCTAACACTGGACATAGGCTTTTGTTTGGGGATTTTCTTTCCCCCAGAGAAAGATGTGAAGCCATATTGTTGATTCACAGGTGTGTAACAGGGAAATTAGATGCCAATTGCCTCACTGAAATGGAAAAGCAAAGTGCTAGAGATTCAAAGAGTAAAGTCCTGATAGCACGATATCTCAACAGCATGGCAGCAAGAGAACATGCCTGCAAGTGCTCCCACAACAGGACTACAAAGCCTTACTTGGCCACACTACCACCTGCACAGAAAGAGACACCACTGGGTAAACATCATCTTATCTGAAGCCTCAATCTACAAATTTTTAAGCCCTATTGAACTGGAGCTGTTTAATGTCACTCAACAAAATAGTGACCAAAAATGACACAGATACAATCACTTGGACAAGGAAATGGTCCTTTTCCCATCCTCAAATATCACTGCCTTTGGACTTGCAACAAAAGAACAAACAATTCATTTCCCCCCTACAACCTGAAGTCAGGGTTAAACCCTGTGGGTGATAGAACAGAAGAGTATCTTAAAAATAAACGACATACAGTTTTACCAATCCAAAGAAAAAAAAAGTCTTACTAATTCTTCTTTCTTTCTGAATCCTGTGAAGCACAGTACCAAGTTCAACATACTTGCACAGAACAGTGGACGACAGGAGAAAGGTAAAGGCTGAAAATAAGAAGTAAGCTTATTAGTCAACAGTACACTGCTCCCATAAAGTTTCCACATTACCTTTAATACAATACTGTTATTTCTAGTATTAAAAATGCACCAGACACTAGTCTAGTTATACCTCAGCTCCAGACCTGTCAGCATTCTGATAAAGTAACTAGAGCATCCCCAAGTTCCACAGGTAGCATTCCATCCTTTTATTTCTTCCACAATCCATCTGCTCTGTGTGGCAACTTTGGGAAATACAAAGTGCCTGCTGGAGAATCATTTGTATGCTGCCTTTCCTAATGGCACAATCCCAGCTGGTGGTCAACAACTCTCACAAGTACAGCAGTAGTTGCAGCCTTACTACTGTCTGACTGCTTTCCCACTACATGCAATATTCTAACAGAGTATAAGAAATTTACTTTTCCTAAAATTCTCTCGCTAGAAATGTTTATGATTGATTCGAAAAGAGAGATTTTATTTTGAACACTGAATATTTAGAACTCACTGCAGCAGAGAACTCCCCAGCTGATCTCACCAGCAAGCACATACCTCTCCCTTGTGAGCACAGTGCAGCACGACCGGCGGCCCGACGACACGGCAGTCAGCCTTGCAGAGGTCGGGAAAGATGGAATCTTGGAAGTCTGAGACAACGAAGACAGTCTCAAATTCCGGGGAATCAGAATCGCCAAGCTCTTCTATACTGTCTGTCTTTATGTAGGGCACTTTAATTTCCTTGATGTACAGGGATGAAAGGGAAAGAGTTATTCAGGCAACATACTAGTCAAAATTCAAATTATTTTTATTTTGGATCATTAGAAAAATCTGATTCAGATTTCAGAGACAGACTCAGGATTTGTGAAAGCCAAATGAGATGCACTGTTCTCTAGCATAAGAATAGCTATGAACTGCTGAATGCTTTAAGACTGAATGTCTTAAAGCAATTCCTGCTTCTGAAGAATCAGAATTCTAGTTGCTTCAGTAGTTTATGTATCAGTTCACACTGATAACATAGTATTGGAAATAGCCAGATAGAAAGAAAATCCCTAAGCTCATAAGATAAATAAAATTTCAGACTGTCAGAACAGCTTAAGGTACTTTGGGATGTTACTAAAAAGTAGCATCCAGCTTGCAACAGCAAGCTCTGCACTGCAGAACGTCTAAAGAATGGAAAGAGATTTTGTTCAATGCTTGGTATTTTAAGGGGTCTAAAAATTTGGTTCATTCCAATTTCTGGAGAAGCACTTCTTGTACTTCAGTTTAAATGCAGTTTTCAACTGAAAGAGAAGCCAACTGAGAATTACAAAGTCAGTTCATAGCAAAAACTTATGTGCTGGATGAATACAAGCATGCAGCTGGATGTCGCCATAGATATTTCTATCCCCCTGTTAGAAAACACCACTAGGTAAGAGCTGCAGGTATTATTTCCATATTTAAGAAAGTGTTTGTAAAAAAGTACCAATTTTGATGAGCTGTAACACCACCAGAAACATTAGCATTAGTGTGGCCATTATGCCCAATTAATCCAAATTAAAGCCTGTGCACACTTCAGTCCCAGTGAACATGCTGCATGCAATTACATGTGCTTAATTGCATGACATACCATACGAATAATACTTTTTATTAGTTTTTCTTCTGATTTATCAGGACTAGTTTCCTTTATCTTTATAACAGGTACTTCCATTATCTTAATGGTCTGTGGAAGAGGAGAACTTCAGTACACAAGCAAATTGGTCACCAGAAGTCTAAAAGCATAACATGTCATTTCAGCAACTATTCTATCTCAGACCCACATACCTCCAATGCTTTCAGAAGCTCCTCATCCTTCCCTGCTTCCTGAACCAAAACCACTCTTGTTTCTATTTGAGGCATTTCTTCTGTTCATAGAGAAACAAAGATAATATTTGTATTTTTGCAGAAAAATTCATGTTAAGTCTAAATCAAGCAACAATGTAGAGAATAATACAGGTAGGTAGTCAGCATCCTGTCAAGACACCTTATTTATCAGGAACAAGCCTGAAAATAAGTGTTACCCCAAGAACTTTGTACTTAATTAAGGCACACCCAACTGACTTGGAGCCTACACTTTCTAGTAAAAGGTGAAACAAGATCCTGCAATTCACAGCCAGCAAACAAATATTATCAACTTAATGCTTCCAGCAGAATTAGATACCAAGACTTGCAGGAAAACAGAGAGCTGGAATCTCTTCTGTTTTCTGTGTCCCTGGCTGACAAGCTGCATGACTTCCTTAGTGAAACTGAGCAGTTACCAGAAATATCAGAACTGAAATTGGACGACTTGTTCTTGTTCTCCATGTATTAATAAGCCTTCAAAACATTAGAAAGAAGGGACAAGTGTTGCCTCCATGTTATCTGCACCAAAAGATCACCATTAGATTTTGGATACTACGTTGTAAGAAAACAACACCCATTAATCTGTCCACCTGTACACAACAGAGCAGCTGTATTTTCCAAACACTGGTGTCAAAATGTCAGTCACCTGGAATGATTTATTCCACAGAGGAGGCATCAAAGGGAACTGACAGCTTTCTGCACAACAGCCAGAAGACTTGTTTGATTTGGGCTGTAACCCCAAATTTTTACAAGATGAGTTAAAGAATTAAGCCAGTCCCTTTGTTGATGAAAGGATCCCAGATCAACATCCTTCTGGCTACTCTACAGTTCTGTAGTTCAGCAAGGCACTTCTGGTTTTTCAAAACTGCAAAATACCTACAAAGTAATCAATCATCACAGTTTTAAAATAAGCTTTCCCCATTACCTCCAACATCCAAAACAGACCCAGGAAATACATTATCTCTGGAGGCTTCTATAATTTTTGAATCAAGAACAGAAGAATCAGCCAAGAGGCTCCTCCCAGCTTCGGACACCAGCGTACTGTTGGCAGTCATGATTGTGCCTCGTTTCTCTCTTCAACAGCTGGAAGGGAAAGGTGCAAAACTCAGTTACAGCTGCAAAAAGTTCATCAATAAGAGCCCTGTTACTGAGGCAGTCAGAAGTGACTTCAGAAAACAAAACATTTAGATTTTTACTGAGCTCCCACTTACACTGATAAGAGAAGTTCTGAAAGAGCATCAAGAGCCACACAATCAACACAGGACTGACAACAAACCTGTTACAGAAATGGTTCTGTAATTCATCTGCACAGAAAGGAATTCAGCTCTGAGCAGCAGGGAAGCACTAACTAGTGCCAATTTTAAAAAGTTTAACTACAAAACACCAACAAACTAAAAGCATTTATTTCCTTGAGTGACAAACTACTACAAACTAGAGCTGAGACCAAGATTAGCATTGTTGAAATGAAACATTAGCAGAAGAATTAGGGCAGCATCTTGCTAAAATTTGATTTTTTGGGTGAACCGAGTAGAGACACTGTGGGTAAAAATGAGCACCCAGAGAATAAACCAGCACTATTTACTCATAGAAAAACTGAAAATGCTTGAGAGTTTCTACAAAGTTAATAAGCATATATATGCCTATCTGTATGGTGTAGTCTATTGTTCTACATTAACTCCAACAGAAATATCCATTTATTGTCAGATAAGGAGGCCTTCTGTCTCCTCACAGACAGAAAGTGTCTGTGCCCTCCCAGCCCATCAAAACTGTCACATACTGAAGAGGCAGAATTCTCAACACTCTCATGTTTTGTGCAGGTACCTACCCAAACCCTGTACCAGCACATTTTCTTTGGCACGTGAAGCCAGCAGGCAGCATTTCCTCTGACTCATCACACACACAGATTTCAGTATTTGCACAGTGATATTACACGTTATGCAGACCAGCCAGAGCTGCTGTTGTACAATAACCCTTTGTAGCACTTCAATTCAAGTTGCTCTCCTCAGGACTGTAAATGCCCCTTTAAAACAGCAACCACCCAAATGCTGCATTAAAGCACCAGCTGAGAGAGGACCCTTGAGGCAGGAAAACCCCTAGAGAACAGCACATGCTGTTTTCCAAGTTGTGTAATGACCACCCTATTACACAGCAAAGTAAGCCAGAAGGCAAAAAAAAAAAAACCAACCCAAACCAAAGGGGATTTTGGCATAATGCCAGTACAGAAAAGAGTTTATCTTCTAGAGTTTAAGAGATCACACCTGGGACTCTTAGAAAGGATTCATGTCTACATAACACATCAGTGAGCTCCTAATACAGTGATGAGCACTAAGTCAATACTACAAAACTATCATAATTCTGGACATACTCAGTTACCCAACTTGCCATCTTAGTTTCAATTTGCAGGTCACACACAGCTGTGCGAGCTCCATAGAATTAAGTTTCCAACCAGTAAATCCCAGTCACCCTCCTCACGTATCTCAGAGCAGCTTAAAACAGGACAAGATGAGAAAGTAACCTTAATCATAAAGTCTTTTAGGATCATCTGTCCAGGTTATAATTTTTACCATCAGGAACCGTTACTACAGTGAGGGCAAAGAGAAACAATCTTGGAAAATTTAAGACATATTGTTAATAACGATTCCCACACAGAGAGCTATGTGTGAACTCAGACAAAAACAAACCTGCCTCCAGTTAAAGCTACAATTAAACTTAAATCGTACAGATTATTTCTTAAGTCAGTATGGTTCCTGTCATGCTGTTATTGTTATATCAAATAACATGTATATGAACTTACAGAGAACTTGATTGTATCTTTGGGATAAGCCCATTATTTTGGGCTGTGCAGTGCTTTTCTTTATGGCTTTTCCAATTTATTTATGGGGTTCCACCTGGGCATATTTAAAAAATACTCCTTAACAGCTACATGATAATTAAAAACATTATACTGGTCATTAAACTTACGGACAGAAAGTGCAACGATACAGGGAACAAACAGCACACAGAGACACGAACACAGTTTTTCCTCACACGAAGGGCAAAAGTCAGAACACACTGTCAATACAGGGCGCAGGCAGACCCAGTGCTCTCAGAGCATCACTAAGGAGACAAAACACCCGCTCACAAAATTTGTTAAAGCGAGGACAGGACATTAAACACCTCCCACGCTGCCCCTTTCCCTCCCGAGGAGCCGCCCAGGACGGTGCCCGAGGCAGGGCGAGGCCCCGCGGCCTCTCTCGCCTGACAAGCCCGCAGGTGCTGGCGGGCCCAGCGCTTCGCTCCGCCCTCGGGGAGCCGCCCGAGGAGCCCCCGGAGCGGCGCTGCGGCCCCGGGGCCTCCCAGGTGCGCTGG
>JAOXXN010000137.1:21228171-21266363 GCA_026770055.1 Myrmophylax atrothorax
AAATGTATCTAAGTGCTATATTTGATAGTCTGCAATAGTCTGCAACAGCCCTGCAGGTTGTCACAGGAAGGGTGGTAAAAATCACAAGTACTAGCAAAGCTCAAACTCTCAGTTGCTCATGTGAGATGACCAGTTCCAGTTTTATACTGGATTTAAGGCAATACAGCTGTGGGCTGCTGCCAAAAGGGCTGGTCGCATCCTTTCCCTGGCTCCCTCTTCCCTTCCTTGGGATATCAGTAAGATGGTGACATGGTTGAAGTTTAGTTTTTCTCTGTTTTTGCTGGGTTCATAATCAGCTGGTGCAGCAAGGTCATGCTCTGAGGCTTCTGTTCATTTGTGCCACCACAAGAAAGGTGCCAGGAAAGCACAGCAATTGGGATGGGCACATCTGCCAGGGGTGTATTGACATTATATTACAGAGTGCTAAGATATTTTATATATATATTAAGTATTTATAGAGAAAAAAAAGAATTTGGCTTGTAAGAACTTTGGGCAAAACTAGCTGTTTGCCAGCAAAAAGTGCAATCCCAATGCCTTATAAATGACAAGCCAATAGGCTGATTAGATAGACCAGCTTACAAAGAATCTGTCTGATAAGTGCTTGTCAAAAACACTGCCTATGTCTGACAAATAATTAGGACTCTTGCCTTTGTACCCTGATGTAGAAGGCACCTCTTCCAGTTTTATGGATTCTTGGAAAGAGTGGTCTGTTTCAGGCAAATAGACATGAAAGAGCGTGGTAACCTGCAGAGGGCCAGGGTGCTCTGTGGTTTGAAGAACAGGGCAAAACACTTCCTGGTAAACACCACTAACTAGCCGTGAAAACAAAACATTCCTGATTCCAGGGAGCATGTGGTAATCTTGTCTACAAAGAATGTGATCTGAAGTGGGAGAAAACAAAAATGTGTTGCATAAGGTCAGGCTAAAAGAAATCTACAAAAACATTGTTTTCCTTAGCACTATTTCTAAAACTGCTTCCCAGTGTTTACCTTCCCTGGGAACCTCCACAGGGCACAGGAAGGATCAGACCTTTATCTGGTTACATGGGTGGCAGCCCAGCAAACTGTGTGCCGAATTATTAATAGATTCATTGCTCTTCAGATTTCAAACTAGAACTGGATTTTCCTGTGGGAATTTTAAGTAATGGTGGGAGAAAAGCATGAACTGAAACTGAGATAGAAACAGACTTGTGAATTCAGGATTTCTTCCTGCTGGGTGGATACTTTGTGTTTCTTCTCCCAGAGAAAAGCCTTGCAGTATGAACAAATGATATTCCATCCAAAAAGCAGCAAACATTTTAAATTTGGGATTCCCTCCAAACCACCTCAGCAGGGTGACATTACCACACATTAAAGCAAGAAAAGTCATTTTTGCAAATTCTTCTTTTGAAAGTAATTTTTGCAAATTCTTGTTTTGAAAGTAGATTCCTCTCTCAGCTCACATAACAGCCCTTTGTATTTAGTGTAGATTTTTTTTAAAAGATCAAAGCTTGTCTTTCTTCTGCAGCAACGTGCAGTGGAAGTGGGGCTGTGCAGGACCTTTTCTCTACAGAACCTGAATGAAAGCAAATATTTCCTTTTTTTTTTTTTTTACATTCAAGCTAATTAGGACAGACAAAAAGGTTACATGTGAGTGGCTGTGGCTGTAGGAGACAGATCTTCTTTGGCAGGGATGCTGCTGAGTGCTTCAAAACTTGCTTTTCCTCTGGAGGGGTGTGTGTGTGCAGTTTTTGTGCAGGTTAAACTATGGCAACTATGTTCTTCACCATGTGAATGTGGTTAGACCGGTACCTGGGTGCCCCTGCTGCTCAGATCTCAGCATCTTTGATTCATTGGAGCAGGTTGCACTGGCACTAGTGGGACTGGCAGAATTAAAACAGCAAAGTGGTTGTATATGTAACAGTATTCCTCTTGTTCCAAGTATTTGGTACTAGTACATAAAATAAATGGTCCCAGCTGACAGTTTCCCTCATAGTAGTGTTCCTACAGGTGTATTTTAGGTATATGTATTAATTTTACCTCCCAACTCCATTGCCTTGACTGAGAAAGTCATGCAAAAGGCTTCACTGATTATACAGTTTCTGAGTTTCATCACTAGGACAGAGATTAACTTTGCAAAAAGGGAAAGACCCCACTACTTTTTCTTTTTAATGGTCTGCGTGGACATCATAGTCCCTGCAGTCCTTTGGCTCACCTTTTGCCACCCCTCCTACGGCCTCCAGGGAATGGTGCACGACATCCAGGGAACAAGTATGCACCACAAATAGTGTGCAGGTCATTTGCGAGGAGCAGGTCGTGACCACTTCAGCTGGAGGAGTGCCTTGAATGGTTTGGTGAGAGAAACAGGTTTCTAACCCATTCAGGGCAAAATTTTAAAAATATACATAAGAATAAAAGTCCTGGATGGCCAAAGGGGATAAAATCTGTCTCCTTCTACCATAAGGGAACAGAAAGATCAGATCATTCTTCATTTTCATAGTGGTTTACCCGCACAAAAAAGTCTCTGGGGTTGGGAAAAGGATATCATTAAGCTACGGTTGTTCTTGGATAGTTTCAAGTCCTTCCCAATTCAGCAGGAAAACACAGGACAAGCCAATAAACACCATTATATTACTTTAAGACCATTCCTGTTTCCAAATTTCTTTGCAGTATATGGGAACTTTCTTAATTTGGAAGTAGAAAGACTTGTGCTTTGGGGTGGAACAACAGAAATACTCTGCATTTTTAATACCTTTCCACCAAAAAACATTGCCTGTGTGGTATTGCCATCTGCTGGCACCAGTCTGAGGAGCTTTACAGGTCCCATAGTGGAACATACTGGGGAGGTTTGTCCCTTTCCAAGGTGTCTTTCAGAGGCTCTGAGTGCTCGTCCACAGTTGCAATCCACAAAGTGCTCATGGCGCTTGTTTTTTTCAGAAAATCTTGTATGGACAGGGTTTTGTTTTAATACAACTTTATAAGCATTAGATGTCCTTGATAATAATTCATTTTCCAGTGAATATGCCAAGAATCCGTATTCACTTTCATGTAGGACCTTACCTTTGAAGACACTTACATTAAACATCAATGTGGTATCACGATATGCTCTGAAGTAACAGGAATTTCTTTTCTTCTTCTTTTCCCCCCCTAGTGCCACCTGATTCACTATCTGAGACTCAGCCATCACTTGATAGTTTTGAATTATTTGATTTGCACCTTTGACAAGCTGAAGTCTGTCTCATCTGAAGACATTAAAATCACAGATGCTGTTTTTGACGGTGTGGAAGTCAGAGTGTTTGAACCTCCTGCCAGGGGAGATGAAAGCCTCAAGCGCAGCGTTGTTTACATCCATGGAGGGGGCTGGGCCTTGGCAAGTGCAAGTAGGTGTCTGCCAGTAACTAAATAGGGTTCAGGTCTGCTTTTCTGCTAGCAAAATACCCCAAAAGCTCTTTTTCCTGCCAGGAATGACACGTTTGCTGAATACCTGAATTCAGTAGTAACTGTCTCCACTCTGGTAGATCAGTTGTATGAAGAGAGGGAGCAAGATACCATGAACACACAGTAAAAGTGCATATCTTATCTGCACATGAGCTGTAAAACGACCAAAATGTTAATTTTGTTACATCCTGAGAGAATAAAGCAGCTTATTGTTTCAATTCCTGGGATGCCTGGGTGGGCTTCTTGGGTGAGTCCTGTACTTTCTGTGGTCATATGCACAAGTAGATCCTTGGGGTCAGGATCCAGCGACCACACTGTGTGAGGGGTATGCCCCATTTTCACAGAATAATTAACGGAAGAATGAGCTGATCCACATTGTGTGTAACAGCCTTGCTAATGTTTGGTTCTTAAATAACACATACCTGGCAATGCACACTGCTGAGCACAGACAATGGGCAGCTTGAGGGAAACAGGTAGCTCTCTGGTCTGTCTCATGGTCTGGCCCCATCTCTTAGGGCACCACAGCCACCACTAGCACAATTACCTTGAAAATTTGTGCTGTTTACTCCAAGTAACTTGGAAACCACAAATATGATCAGAGAAAGTAAGGTACTGCTATAGGCAACGATAAGGTAACCACTGATTCCTTCCACATCATACAGGAGGAAAACAGCCTTGGGAGCAGAAAGGGCATGTGGTTCCTGGGGCTGCTCTGAGATCCAGATCTTGCAGGATTCCTGTCCCTCTCCCTTCCCCATTGCTCCCATGACATCCTGAAGTCCATACAGCCCTGATGCATTCTATGGCTTCCTCTATAGCAAAAGAACATTAATGAAGTTTTACAAAATGATGGAAAACATAGACTGTATTGATTGCATTTGAAGTATGCATGTACAAGTCATTTAGACCACAATTTAAAAGAAATTTAGGTTCTTGAATAATTTGGAAATCTGGCCTTAATGTGCCTTTGGAAATCCCACTCTCTTTGTCCTGTAGTCCTGTAGCAGTTAAACATTTTACTGCTCTTCCTACAGAGGAATTGTGCTTTGAGATGGGTTTTCTTAGCCTGGCCTAGGGGATGTTTGTTAACCTCCTGCCTGCCTCATTTGTCCTTTAACAGTTTGCACAGGACTCCTGTTGTGCAAAAAGTTCATATTAAATTGGTGTGCTTTGTCTGGATAATTATAACTTGGCTATGTCAGATATACCCCGAGTCCAGGGCACAGAAGTTAATGACACAATTGCTACACCTAAATATTGAATTCTAAGTCTAGATACTTTAGAAAACATTTAGTGTCTGAGTATATTTTGTAGTACTGGGAACCAACAATTAAGTAACTGGAAAGGAACAAAATTAGTCAGTCCTGATAAATAGGATAGCTGTGATTAATCCTCCCTTAAATGAGTACCTCAGTTGGCATTAATAGGGCGACTCATTTGAATCAAAGCAATGCACGCTGTAATAAAATGAACCACAAGCACTGACTCATACAGTGATAACTGTCTCTGGATGCTAATGCCCCCAAACCACTGGGTACCTTACATTTTGCCCAGCTGAGAATTGTGATAGGTGGGTGAAATGACATGCCTCAAGTCACCAAGAAACAGGTGAGGAAGGAACCATTAGACTGCAGGGCTTCTGAAGGCATGAGTTATGTTCCCTCTGCTACGGTACATATTTTGCACTTGATAATTTGCAAGCTGATCTCATGTACTTTGCTTATATTTGTGTGGTGTCTGTATATTTTCTGAGAATGCTTAAGTACAGCTTTGTGACTATTGATTTTCATGTCCCTAACACTGTGTCCTTTCATTCCAGGAACAAGCCTTTACAACAACCTCTGCAGAATCATGGCTGAATCTCTGAATGCTGTTGTTGTTTCTGTTGAGTAAGTAATCTAAAACTGATCAAGTAATTTTAAGGTATTAGAAATACATAACATAGTTCTTTTAGCTTTTCCCTTGTTACTGGCTTGTGTATAAGACTTTAAATTGGACAATAATTCTTTATATTGATCTGATATTCTTATGCTTTTAAAACTGCAACAAAATGGTGTGGTAGAAAAAATTTATTTGGGTTTCTAATTATTGTAGTGGTCATTTTTAGAAGGTGGAAATGTGGGAAAAGAAAATAATACTGATTTTAGTTGGACAAATACTTAGAAGCAATGTATGTGCATCTCACAATTTTATCTACATGTAAAGAGTGCAGCTAAAACCTGAGATCACTGAAGTACCAAGTTATGGTTCTGTAAATAGTTGTGAACTTCAAAACCAATCAAACAAATAAAAAAACTCACTTGGACATGATGTGTACCTGAAAGAGGGTTGAACCACATCTGTGCCTCCTGATGTAGGAAGGGATTTTTTCTATCCTCAGTGGCCACTCCCATTGCTGCAAGGAGTATTATTAATAGACATATTTAAGGTAATGTTTATATATGTATCATATTAAATATAGCTCTGTTAAATCCCCCACAAGTCTCTCTGTAGCCCACAGTTTCTAAGTCATATTGAGGAAGGGTCTGCCACCTTAAAATTAGCAAATCATTTTACCCCTGCTCATTAACCAGAATACACTCCAGGGTCTGGCAGTTTCCTGCTGCTCTCTCACTCTTCCACTGAGCCAGTCATCTCTCTTAAGCCCTGTGCTTCCCTCAAGAGCAAAAAACTGCCAGACAACAGAGAAGCAGGGCTGTTTTTTTAACACATTGAACAATTTCCAGGTAAACAAACCTCTCTCTAGCTAACTACATTACCTAGATGACTCCAGCTTGATTGGTACTCTTCCCATCTTTATTGTCAACTTCAACATTTTCTTTTGCAAACTCAATCACTTAATATAATTACTCAAGTTTCCCACCTGCAGTTCATTACATACCAAGCTTTGTGATCTGATTGCAACTTAATTATATGGAGTTGATGTTACTCATTTAATACTTATTATAGTGTACTTTAAAGAGTTGCTTTTTTCTTTTCCTTTTTTTTATTACTTTGTGTTTTATTAGTAGAAACAATGAAAACTAAAAAAGCAGATGTTGGTTATTCCTGACAAGCAGTGATCACAGTATTGAAAAGTTCCTTATTATTCGTTTTCTGATTTATGCTGGTATAGTTCTGCCTATTGCTCTGAGTTACTATTTACCTCTTCTCCTTAACCATTATATCCTTCAATCAAGGTGTTTGTACTCTATTGGTCAAGTGTAATTAGATTTCTCATTGATTTAATTGCACATCTCACTTTCACAGTCCATGCACTGTTACGCAGTTTTGCAAGGAGTTCCCAAAGGACTCTCTAATAGTCCTGTATATGCAAGACATAGATTGCTTTCTGAAAGCAGGTCCCAGTTGGAGTGTGAAACTTGTAATCTAAGTTTAAAATTTATTCTGCATGTGAAAGTTCTTCAGTTTACAGTCTAAAGAAGATGTTTTGAATTAGAAAACTGAATTTTGGTTTGCTCGGCTCTACTGAGGATATGTAAAATCTGTTGTTTGAAAAGCTACAAACAGAATGTGCCTTGTACATAAGGCCTGGTAACAACTCTGAGATTTCAAATTATTCAGTAAATACAAACAGACCTCTCCCACACTGTTCTTTAGAAGCTGAGCAAACCTCATGCCTGGCGTTCAGCTGCTGGCTCTTCCTGGCAGCCTGTTTGCTCTCTCTGTGCCTCAGTCTCCGCACCTGCCCAGTGGGTATATTTCTGCTCCTCTCCTTGACAAAGGAAAGGAATTATCAGATCTGTTGCATTGGAGCAAATTGGTATTATTCAATTTCTTTGGTCTTGTTCACTTCATGGCACAGAGGTATAGCAAGGTTCATTTTCTCCTGAGCATAAGTGAAAACAGAAACAGAACTGCTTAGGTGTTTGGTTCAGCAGTCTGTAGGCTGTATAGGATTTACTCTCCCTCGTACTTGTTAAGGTGGGAATTTGGATCAAAACCAGGCTGAGTGTAATTACTCCCTTGCCAAGGGTGTTTTAACTACTAATTTTTATAATGCATGATGAAATCCTGTACTGGGAAATCCTAGGAAGGTGCTGCACAGTTTTATACTATCTTGGTGTTATTCATATCTAGTAGGTTCATTTTAATCTTTCTGAATAGTTATAATTAGTCTAACATTAATTATAAGATTAGTCTTACCTAAGTATTACACACCTCCTACTTTCCCTGTAGTATTTATCCTCATGAAATAGTCATTTCCAATAAGGATTACCTGACATCACCTGTTAATCCTGAAGGAGAGGTACAGTGATGGTAATAATTGTCTCTCCCCTTTTTTTTTGTAGATACAGGCTGGTACCAGAGGTGTGCTTCCCCGAGCAATACCACGATGCTCTTCGTGCTACAAAGCATTTCTTGCAGCCTGAAGTCTTAGCTGAGTATTCAGTTGACCCAAGTCGAATTGCAATCTCGGGGGACAGTGCAGGAGGAAATCTGGCAGCTGCTGTGTGTCAGCAGGTGAGATGCAGTGTCTGTTCTGTGTCACACGATGACAGCCCCGTTCAGCCCTGCAGAGAGACTCACAGATCCTTTGTGCTGCATCATCACAAGGCGATGTGCCAACCCTAAAAGCAGAATGGTACAAAGCCAGTAGCTACTCATTTTTCTTCTGTAAAGCAACTTGATAAAATTTTGAATCAGAGTCCCTTCCAACTCAGAATATTCTATGAAATTTCTGTCTTACTATAGTTAGGAGTTTTGATGGACCAGATTTTTGTTACCCATTTTGCTGGTGAACTCTTTATTTCTCTAAGTAGGCATAATTTATCAATATAGCTTCCTATTTTTAGGTAATTGTCTCTGAAAATATGTTTTTATTTCTTTGAAATACAAATGAAGGACAAAAAAGTACAATAAAGGAAGCTTAATTCTTCTGCTAAATTGTCTTCCTGTAGCATTTTGCAATTTTAAGGAAATTTCTTTTGTGTATCTGCAGTTTAGATGTAAATTAAATCTGAATTTCATCTAGTAAAGAGCTTAAAGGCAGCCTGGGGCAAGTAATAATATTTTTCATGGTTGAGTGAAATATTATTATTACTAACTTTGCTATTGCCATAACCATTAGTAATAAGAAAGCAGATACCATGTACAGACAACTAATTATCATGACAACCTTGCAATATTTAATTAGGGTGAAAAAATTAATAAGAGATGATTACAATAAAAGTTTCAATATTGAGGACTGATAAACAGGATAGTACCATGTTTTGGAAAAAGCATTCCTAATTCAATTTTCTGATGCATAATTCTTTTTAAACAAGTTGAGATATGACAGAGAATTCTGTGTTTTGTGTAGAAGATGAAACAAAGAGTTTGCTGATTCTTCCAGAAAGTTAAATGGGGGCACAAAATGTATAATTGGTAGACTCAAATCAAATGCAGGTGGGCAGGGTCAAGTTAGACACAAAGAGGTACTTCAGCCTCTGGAGAGCCTTTGCTAGAGTAAATCATAGATGCCAACAATCTGCATTTTCTGGAAAAAACACCCAATTCCAATTCATGGAATTAAAATCCATGAAAAGCTGCTAAATACAAGAGTAACTCCTTTGATCCAGGAAGTCCTTCAGTTGCCACCTGTTAAACTGGACACTGTGTTAGAGAAATGCCACTTTACACTTTTTTTTAATTCTTCTTACACCCTTCAATAAACTTCCCTCACTGATTTCTGTTGAGGACAGGATACTGGGTCAGCGTGAATGGCCATCTTAAAAGAGAAGATCAGGCTGCTGATACTTCAGACAAAAGAGCCACAGTTTAAGAGCAGAATTCAGACTAAACACTGTCAAACAAATGTTCACTTGTATGAAGTTCTACGTTGATATATATTACCTTTACAATCCCAATTCTGTCCTATGTTTTTCCCCACAGCTTAGCAAAGATGAGGATTTGACTGTCAGACCGAAATTGCAGGCCTTAATTTATCCCGTCCTTCAGGCATTTGACTTCAATACACCTTCTTATCAGCAGAACATGAATATGCCTGTTCTTCCTCGCTATGTCATGATCAACTACTGGATAGATTATTTCAATGGTAACTATGACCTGGCTCACGCACTGCTGATCAACAACCACACCGCTCTTGATGTTGGCCAAGCTCTCTCTTTCAGAGGACGCCTGAACTGGACATCTCTGCTGCCTTCATCGTTCAAAAAGAACTACAAGCCTGTGGTGCAAACCACGGGCACTGCTGAAATCATCCAGAAGATGCCAGCGCTGCTGGATGTGCGGGCAGTGCCGCTGCTGGCGGACAACGAGACGCTGCGGCTGCAGCCCAAGACGTACATGCTGATCTGCGAGAACGACGTTCTGCGCGACGATGGGGCGATGTACGCCAAGCGCCTGGAGATGGCGGGTGTGGATGTCACCCTGGACCACTTCCACGACTGCTTCCACGGCTGCATGATATTCACCGTCTGGCCGACTGACTTCTCTGCAGGCGTTCAGACCAGGAACAGCTACATCAAATGGCTGGATGAAAACCTCTGAAGAGAGGGTCCCTCTGGAAGGCACGGAGTGTGGTGTCTGTTCCTGCAGGAGAGCAAACAATGAAAAAGTGCACTTTTCCGAATTCTGACTTTATCATTCAGCTGCTGGGGGTACAGACCACTAACTCAGCATTTACTAGCTCCATTGGCCTTGACCAGAAAAGTCTTTCAAGGAATATTTTTCAAACTTCAATTTTTTTTCCACCTTCTTTCACATGACTGTTGCCGAACATAAACAAATGTTGGGCAGGGAGATCAGCATTCCTGTAGGATTTTTAACTGGGTGCAACTTTCAAACTTTGATTCTTAATTAGGCACAAAGACTGGGGTTTTCAAGTGATGTGAGATGAACCCAAACACCCACATCTACATCTGAATATGTAAAAATGGGAGCTAGTTTGCAGCAGTGTTGAGCATCTGATGTTGGAGTGTGAGCACTCACCTTTGACAGCAGGGCCATGCATGTGAATGACAAGCATGGATTTAAGTGTTGGTTCTTAGGCACACAGACAAAGGGCTCATTTAAACTAAAAAAAAAAGAAAAAACTCTTCTAGGAAGTTAAGACGATTCGAGACAGATCTCTCAGCCAAACGTGTCATTTAGCTTTGGAATTTGGTCTTTACTACGTTTTAGTTATTTATATTTAAAAAAAGGACTAAATATATTTTCAATAAAAAGTTTTAAAGCATACACACAAATATGTAGGATAAAATAATACATGTAGCAGCAGAATCCAGATTTCCTAGGTGAGTGACCTTCAAAGCTGCTAAAGAATGTGACTTCATCTGTGTTTAAAGCCTCAGTTGTACAACCTCCTTACAGAAAATACTGAGCTTACTACAAATAATCTGCTGTGTGGTTTGCACTAATATTTGTAATTATTAGTAGAAGTTTTTGTTCATTGACTTTTCCTTTGTGCTTGTAGTGTTAATCGTATTTCCTGCTTCCTGGAAGGAGGGAAGCAAGCAAGCAAACAGAAATGGGCTCCAGTCTATAGGGAAGATTTAAATATGAGCTTTGCAGCTGAGCTTTGTCTATTTTGTAGACTGACCTATAACATTAAGTAAGATGATCTTGCTCTTGGGCAACAAATCTCTGCAGTTTGAGAAAATCTGTAAAGTTCAGGCAGGCAGGACAGGGGAGGGAAACCAATTCTGACAGTGTATATGGTTCAGGATGCTTAAGGCTTGCAGCAATGAACAGTGTTCCTGGGCAAAAAGGAGAGAGTCGTGGATTAAATTCATCCTCAGCTGTATAACAGACTTCCTGTGGGACCCCAGGAGAACAAAAGTAATCTCTTCATGCTCCCCTTCTGCAAGGAAGGGAGTAGTCATTTCCTACCTCACAAAGGAGCTGTGAGCTGAATTCGCAGGTGTGGGTGAATCACAGGGATGTGACTGTGACTGGCAGGCACTCGACAGCTCCTGTTCCACAGCTGGGGTGCTGCTGGGCTGGGGGTCCTCCTGGGCAGTTGGTTCATCCCTGTCCTGGCTCCTGTCAAATACCCCAGGGTGAGGCTTCTTGGCCCTTGGAGGTCTTAACAAAGGCAATTTCATTAGAACATTTCTTATGGAAGGATTCTGAAAAGTTCTTTAAAAAAAAACAAAACAAAATAGGTATTGGTAGATCAAACTGCCTTCTGACATTTAAAATATACAGAACAATCCACTTTCACTGGGATTTAAATGAAATAAGAGAATGCTGAATCATGGCTTCCTAGAAACATCAAGTTGTTAACGTGGTTGTATGTATTAAGAAAGGCTACTAACGAGGCAAGGCCTGGATGTCAGCTCAGTCATGCAAGCCAAAACTCATTCCCAGTATAGGTTCACACGGAGATCACAAGACAAAGCTTTTTCAACAGTGGCCCAGATTCTTCTTCCATTTAGCTCATTACAAAGACTCGGTGGAATTAGAGCAGCCAAGTGACAATCTGAATCAGAATAAATTTTTGATCAAGGTATCCAATTAACACTGCAGAAGAATTCAAACTTTTTATCTAGATTTAAACCCTATTTCCTCCTTTTCCCTACAAACACAACTACAGTAGATAGAATTTATGCTTAAAACAGACAGCAACCAAAATTATGTCCATTCAAAAGACAAATTACTAATCTGCCCCAGAGTCCTTTTCTGTTATATGGAGAGAGCTACATTTACCTGACTTTAAACCATGACTAAAATAGTAAAAAAAAAATATTGCTACACTTCGTTGTGACAACAGGCTTCTTCCTGAATTTCCCACTTAAAGAGTAAACCCATGTCAGAAAAGATGTAATTTATATCTTCTTGCTGCCATTAACAGATAGTATAACTGTAGTACTGGGAAAAATTGGTTAATATTCCTGTAAATCCTATAATAATTAAGTTTTCCTGAGAGCTACTTGCAAAGCTTTAGTTCAGCATTTGTTTATAGTTAAGTTATAAATATCTGCTATGAACCTATAATTGCTGGGGTTTTTAACTGAAATGAAAGGGAGAGCTGGAATATATATATTCATGGAGTCAGTTGTAAATTTCCTTCATGCACTGAAGCACATTAAAGTCTTGGCACAAGAAATGGTAGTAAGTTTATAACTGGAGTGAACGTGTTTACTAAGTCATCACCAGCCTGATGCGACATCCGAGATCGCAGCACAGCGTGGAGGGGATGTTACAGTATTAAATACTTCTGTCAAAGTATCTTGACTAATTTTATGTTGCAGCTATATAGTTTAATATGTGGTAGCTGCAAATATACGTGATGGATCCTACAACATAGAAAAAGAGGTCTCAGTTCCAGCTCTGAAAAGGCCTTTAGTATACAGCTGCACAAGACACTTGATCAAATTCAGTGGAAACCTCAAAGTGTTAGTCCAAACTCAGTTTTCTTCCTCCTTTGCTTCGTTCTCCTTTACACAAAGTCCCCGTGCCCAAAATTGTAAGTTTAGGGTTGTTTCCAGCTGTGCTGCTGCAAGCTCCTAGAAACTGAGCACCAACTCAGGGTTAGGGAAAGCTGATGCCCGATGGCAAGGGATTAAGGTTAATCCATGTTACACCTGCATTTGTTCATGTGTTTTCCTACTTCTCCAAGTGTTTCCTCGGGCGTAACTAGCAGCTTCATCCCTTGGTTATTTCACAAAGCTGTTGAGGGCACTTTGCACATTATAGGATCAGAACAAGTGTTTGTGACAGTATTTCACCAGTGCATGGCAGAGTAAGTCTTGTAAAAGGAGATACTCAATAAGTTTGTCTACTTACCTGTTCCTTAAATCAACGAGTATGGCCAGCTACCATTTGAGGACAGCTTTTCTTCCCCTCCTACAATTAGACTTTATCTCTCTATCGCAAGAAAGCTTTACAAAAAAAAAAAAGGCAAAACCAACTTGCATAACAACTTGTAGTCATTTATATCCTGCTTTCATAGACCTGAGAACTGTATTTGCAGGCATAAATGTTTTGTCTCGCTGGCTTAGGACCTCTTAAAGGATGGGTGTTCAGCATTTATGGAAGCCCTGACCTGTTTAAAGATACTCCATGATGCATAAAAATCACAAATAAGTTGAACCTCCTAAGCTTCCTCTAATTCCAAAATTGCAGCCAGAGCCAAAGTAGAAAGGCTATTGTGGGTTTTAAGTCCTACAAATGAAAAGAAATGCTTTTTCTTTAAAATTATGTTGGTAGCATTTAGGCCTCTCTTATTTTTTAATCTCTTACCAAACTTTATTAAAAACTTTTTAAAAATAAAAACATTAGAGGTAGATAAACTTGAGTTAAACCTCTTAAGCTGCTATGATCTGTAACAATTATGTTTAAAAAACCCAACAAATCCAGCTGGTTTAATGTTCTCATATTTATGATGTTCAGGATCCCCATAGTACAACATACTTGATGTGAATACATTCAATACCTTGCATGACTGGTTTTTGCTTTTTTTTCCCAGACCAGGGGAAATATTTGTAAGATCTAATTACCAAGTGTGATTTGAGATGTGCTATCAAAATGAAGAACAAATAAATAAATTGAAATATACCTGTAATTTATTTCTTTTTCACAGGACCACTGACTGTATTTCTGAACATTTCCAATTTGATTTTTGGGTGTTTTCAAGGCAGGAAACCTTGCCTGTGTGTTTGTGGGCTGTGAGGGTCATCTTCTCATACTTCATTTCTGCCAGGTGATTAATGGTGACCACATCTGCTGGTGCTGAAGAGTAGACAGTACCTGCACTAGTGCTGTTGTTCTCTTGCAAGATAAACAGCAGAGCTCACGTTCCCCACTCTAATGTATAAAACAGATTTTTATATGTCTATAAGTTATGTGTATGTTTGAAATCTGATTTAGCCAGTGAAAATCCAGGTTCCTTTTTCATTCCTTTCACATTCTTTCTTTCTGAACTGTAACCCATTTTCTGTCCCTGCTCTCTCATTTATTGATGATCACAGGAGCATTGCTTGTGAAATATTCTAATGTGGGGGTTCCATTTTGTCCAGCAGGTTCTTATGATGTTCACAGAATATAAAGCTTTCCACCTGCTGGAAAAAAGTGGTGGGGAAAAAGGTTTGAAAGGACTTATAACCCTATTTTTTAAGCCAGCAGGACTCATACTCCTGCTTGCATAAAATTGAATGCATGAAAGTGACTATTTAAAAATAGTCTGGGCCTTATTGAACATTTTTTTCCAGTCATGTTTTCTTAGATGTCATAAAACATCCAACTGCAGGGCTTGGCAAGGCCAGGGCAGTGCCTCCCACAGTCGGGTGCGGCCATGCAGCACATCCCGTGCCTTGGAGGTGCTGGAGCTGGATGGCCCTGTTCCCATTGCAGCACCCTCTCTCCCACCTCCCACCCTCAGCTGGAGCAGCGTGGTGGGGCTGTGACTGACCCAGGTGTCCCTGCAGCCCACAGAGCCTCGTGCCTCTGCATCCAGGAATCCCAGCCTTCTGTATCCCGCCTGGCACTGCTCCTTGCCTCACACTTAGAAAACTCTTGGAGCTGGGCCATGTTTTGTTTTGTTCATCCTCGAGGGAGGCACACATCCTCTCCTTGCTCTTACTTCCAGTTTTTCTGGCACTAATCCAAAGGCATTTGTTTCTTTTATAAATGTTGTCTAAATAGCTGCCAGCACATCATTAATATAAGGCTACATTTACCCCAACATAAATTTAGTATTTTTCACAATGATTTTCTACAGCATTTTAAAGTGTTTATCAACTGTTCAGCAGGAAGACAAGCAAAAGAAAACAAACAAAACCCCCCATATATTCTGCAATCACTCCTTTAAAACTTTTTACAGAACATGTATTTTAAATAACTTTTTCTGACTTTATATAATCTAGAGAAGACTAAAATATTTCCATTAAAACCCTTTGTTCTTTTTTTGAAACAGAATCTCTACAAACCACAGCACTTCCCTTTATAAGATATTCCAGGAGTATAGGAGAGGCAGAGTTTGTTACAGGAGAAAATATATTGAGAGACCTAAACCAGCAATAATAATCAGTGTTGCAGAAAACCACCTCTCTGTAAACACTGTGCTGGGACAGGTGCAGTGCACTCAGTGCCACTGAGATGTGGGATTCAGGCTGTGGTGGAGGTACAAAGGGAATTCTTACTGTTAACCTGTGAATTTCATTACAATCCAATTTCAGTCTGAGATTTTTAATTAAAAGATAATAATTCACACTACAGCCAGCAGAGGGAGCGTTTAAAGCAAAGACTGGCTTGAAAAGGTGCACAGTTCTAAAACCACACTATAAAACCGAAAGTGTTATTTGTGGGAACTGCACCAAAACATTCCTGTAGGCCCAGCCTTGACTTTTGAATTCATGCATGGACAAGGCAGAAAAGTCACGCCTATGGGGAATTACTCAGATTTCCTGGAAAAAAAACCCAAACAACAAACAAACCGCCTCATAGCCACTCCATGCCAGGGATGCCCCATCCCTGGAAGCCTTCAAGGCCAGGTTGGATGGGGCTTGGACCAACCTGGTCTAGTGGGAGGTGTCCCTGCCCATGGCACGGGGGGTGGAAGGAGGTGAGCTTTGAGGTCTCTCCCAGCCTGAACCATTCTGTGATCCTGTGATTCTATGATTCCTCAGCATGAATCATTCAGCCCTTGGGATGTCCTAAGGGTTTTTTTAGGTGATCTTGCTGTTCAGACTCTCTGAGCCAGCTGGGGTGTGTGGTTATCCCGGTCTCGCTGTAGCTGCCCACACATGTCTGCAGTCTGCAGAGCCGTGGGGGTGAGGAAGTTCAGCAGCGGGAATTCTGCTTCTCTGTGCCCAGGGTATGGCTGTGTGGTTGTGCAGGGCTGTGTTTTCAGGGTGATCTCCATTGCATTCGTAGATACCTGGCTGTGTCAGTGAGGGTTGCATGGAGACACAGCAGCACCTCCAAAAACCTACAGAGAGCTATTAATGCCCCTGGAAATGGTGCATTTCAACCCCCAAAAGTAATAGCTGGAGAAGCGGGGCTTTTTCTGCCCTTATGCCATGGCATTTCTGCTCTTTTAATGGTGCATAAAGCAAGCCACTGTTAAAAAAAGGGCAATTTTTGCAGCCTTGTACGCCCTGCTGCTGATGCTGTGAGGAGGAGAGCACATCTCTTGAGAGCCCCACTGGCAAAGCAGCCCTGACACTCTGCTCTGGAGCATGTGGGAGGCAGGGTTACTTGGCACAGCCAGCAGCTGTTTGGGTTATTTTATCTGTCAGATAGGTTACCTTAGATGTTTTTCACATCCAGCCACGTGCACACACTCCATGCTGCATCCTCTGCTCCAGTGCCTTCCTCCCTGTGCCACAAAAACGCTGTGGGTTAAGGAGCACTGCAAAGGCAGAACAGCTCAGCAAAGCAGCAGCACACATTTAGTGTAACTGTATCTACCTGCAAGCGGTTTTTTGCTCCCCAAAAATCCTGTGCAGCTGGAGAGGCTGGGTGTCAGCAGCCAGGGCCTGTGCCCAGCCTGGGGCTCCAAAAACCTCTCTGTCTCCTTTTGCATTCCTGTTTTTCATCAGCTTTTCCTCTGCAAAAGTGAAACGGAACTTACCAGCCTTCCCAAATACCATGGCATTACATTGCAAATCCTGATTTTGGTCATCTGTGTGGACAAGAGAGGGAAGATGCCGTTGTTACAATCACAGCAATGCATTGGAGGCACAGCCTCAGCCTGGATTTGAGCACAAAGAGCCAACTACTTAGTTCAGGTCCTGTGTGATCTGCTAAGGTATAAGGTCAGAGCTCACACTGTGGATTTGTATTTCATGTTTAACTCCAGAGTGGCTGCATACAGACTGGGCATCAGGTATGTAAGGAATCTCTTGATAAGTGTCATCATCTTGATCTCTTGTGCTGGTGATCTTCTCACCTGACTGAGCTTCCAAGGGAGTGTTTAAGCAAGATCAAAAAGGTCTGCTAACATGTCACCTTGAGGCAGATGCATATGCTTGCTTACACCAGCCACCCAGCCCACCTCTTTGGGCCTTTGCTTGAAAATGTAAATCCCAATTCTAACTTACTTTTCAGCGTCGCTTTGAAATGCAACTTTAGCTTAAGTACAATTTATTTTTATCATGTCATCTCTTCTGTGCCTGCCCAGAACAGTATCTCCTGAGCTGTAAAAAGCAATTTATGGTTTACATGTTAACCCAGCAGAGCCAACACAGTTGTGTGCTCTTCTTTCTAAAACTTCCTCAACAGACTTGTTTGCAAACCTGTAGTGGGGTAAGGGCAGCAGGGTTAACTCAGGACCTCTTTGTCTCCAGTGACAGGAATAACAACACATTTCTTGCAAGTATCCAAGCAACTCAGCTTGACCCAGTCTCAGTTCCCAGAGCTGATGCTGGGAACAAAACCAACTATCTTTCAACTTCCAAATCAATCAGGGCACAGCAATCATTAAAAACTAATCTGTGCCAGGATCCATAACGAAATGCTGAAGTAACTTATTTTCCTGATGAAAAACAAGTTAAAGCAGAAGGTGCTTTTCCTGTTAATACCTCATCCTTTCCAGAGGGGATGCCTCAGGAGCCAGGGGATCTTTACTGCGTGGGAAGAAGGGCACTGAAGAGAGGAAGGTTTAAAGAACAGTAAAGCCAGCAAGGATTGAAGATCACCTGGGCTAAACTTTCATGCCTCCACTAGCCCTGGGAGCTGGAGCTCTCCCATGGGCAGAGCCGGTCCCAGAGGGGTAGGGGCTGCTGTTCAACCCAGGAGGGGCACTGGGGAATTCCATGGTGCCACTGCTTGCTTTGCTCCTGAGCAGGCCTGGACACTTGCCAGCTCTTTGGTGAGGCAACAAAATGAAGGCATTTCCTTATTTAGATTTGCAGAAAGAGATTGTGAATGTTATCAAAATAGGTGGTCTGGCAGCCTGGGGAGCAACTTCTGCACCAGAATGGAGCTGGAGCAGCCAGAGGCTGGGATCTGTGACTAACCCTGAGCTCAGCCACATGCGTGGCACTTCAGCCATGTGATTTCTGTAGCCTGTGCGAGGCATTTGAGAAAGCACCAGTTCACCAAAGAGTCAGCACTGTTTATTCAGGCAAGGATTTTCATTTGCAAACACACCATCATGAGCTGGCACTGGCCCTAACTGAGCAGGTTTGCTGTTTTCTTCCTTGACAGTGCTCCTACAACACCAAGCTGTTGCAGGCTTGGGAGCATGGAGAGTCCTCTGAAAATATTACACTCCTCACAGCAGCTGAAGAGACTTGGCTATTCATTAAGGAAGAAATTAGAGGACTGACACAGTGGCATTTTAGGAGGTTAACTGCAGTCTGCTGAATACAACAGAGAGACTGACATAGTAGTGAAGAGCTCTGAGCCCATGACTGATGGAGAGAGAACCCCAAGAGCCAACCTGGGAGCTGCTGCCCCAGTCATAAGGGTCTGTGAGCACCCAGTAGCTCCCGAGCTTTGTCACAGTGAGGTTTGAATAGTGATACAACTAACTCAGATTATAAAAGCCCACATTACTTGTAGTTGCTTCATCTAATGTGCTGGTGAAGGAACCTCTGGCACCAGAGAAAGGAGAGCAGTGACTGGAACAAACAAACAGGGCATAAGTGGGATTTTACTGTACTCTTCTGAATAGGCAAACTATCATACTAGTAGGTAAGGTCAAAGCTTTTAGACCTGGTGCTTTCCACAAAATAATAAATTACTCAGCCAAGGAGAAAAAAACATTGGATCACTGGCCCTTATCTGCTCCACCCTGCCACTCAGGTTATTTCCCTTTCCCTGAAATGTTTGAAAATAAATGAGTCTGTGTGGTTTCAGTAGAGTACTTCAAATATTAAACAAGCCTGCTGCTCCTAACTAATAAGGAAGAAGGCTGGTCAGAATGCCCTGCCTGTTTACTGACTCAGCCATGCCCTTCTGGAGCCGGTGTAGCCAGGAGGTCAGCTGCACTCTGGCAAAGGAATTAAACACAAAGCTTGGGAAATGTGTGCAAATCAGGACAGTTTTGTCCCTCATCAAAGCCGTTTAAGAGGTATCTCACCAGATCTCACCAGAGAAACCAAAACCAAGCCCCTAACAATTAAGGAAAAGAGTGTTTTCAGGTGCTTTGAAGTATCCCATGTATCTCAAATTTTGTTTGCCTTGAGTGTGGACAGTTTCATTTACATTTTCTCTCTGGTCTATATTAAGCAATAATAATGAAACTAAATAAGTCCAGCTGGGCAAAGCTGCCTGGTTTACACATTTCTTTATAACTTTTATCAGAAGTAATAAGAAATGATAAAATGTTGCAAATAGCCCACAGTCAGAGATATCACCGTTCCTGACACTACCATTCTTAAAAACACTGTTCTTCCACTATATACCCCTAACTTCAGCTTTTTGATAATGTTGGCATTTAATGTCTTGGGTATTTATCATGTTTGCATGCAGCACAGCATGCAGGACTGGAAATGCAGGCCCTAGATAAGTAAAAGTCTCCTTTTTCCAGCCTGGTCTGTTTTAACTCTGCAGAGGTGCCAGCCTGCCCTGTATTCCATCACCTAACTGGAGATGCAGAAAGGTCACCACAGAGCTGGACTTTCTCAGATTCATCTTCCTTAACCTTTTTTTTCTCCTGCCTGTACCTCTTTGTGCTTGAAACATTTGTTTTCTGTGGAAACACTTTCTTAGTAGCAGCCATAGCTAACGTTTAAATTGAGGGTGCCAGGGATTTATGTGAGGTCTTTGCAATAAAGTCTCCTTGCAATAGTGTGTTTCTACTAGAGTTTAAGAGATATATTTTTAAAGTGTTTTGTGAGGAATTTACATTTCTCTGATATATATTCTCACCATAAAGAAGGCCGTAAAACTCAGTGGATGCAACGACACTAGCATTAGGCATTCTTGGATTCTCAGTTTCACTGATAAGGCAAATAACCTGAGTTTGCAATGTTAACACCATTTCCAGCTTTCTTATCTTTTTTCTTTTTTTCTCTCAAATATTTTCACAGGGAAAGAACTACAGGAATTTGCTCCTTGCAGGATATCACCACCATGGCTAGCAAGCCTGTGCTCCCTGCTGAGGTGTGTAGGTAGGAAGGATCTGCCCAGATCCCCATCACCTGAGCTTCCTCCTTCTGCTTTTCATCACAGCTGAAGCCAACTGTTTACACACAGAATTGTGTTTACACACAAATATTTTACACGGTGTGGCAAGCCAAACACATTACCTAATACCATTGTCTAGGCATCTGCAAATGTTTTGAAGCTTGAATAATACTTGTTCAATTCAAGTTCAAGTTCATACCACATTCACCAAGAAAAGTCAGGTGAGATTTTCCACCATGGTGGGTGACATCTTCTCTTTCTTCCCTTACACAATCAGGAATACAACTTGCTCATTCCAATTAATGTAGTCTTCCAAGAAAAATAAAATCTGTATATGAAATCTAATAGCACAGGTAGGTCTGCAGGGATTAACAATATGAAGGAGAACACTGTCAAGCATATAATGATAATTTTTGGTATGTTTGCTACAGCTAATGCTTTTAATTGCATTTTCCAGTTTAATTCTAGTAGCCAAAGGCTCAATGCACAAGGCAAATAAAAGACAGGATAATTGGCAAGCCCAAGTGCTTCTTTTCAACACAAATCAAGCAGATAGCAAATATGAGTTGAACAAGGACATAACTGTGTTGCAGTTAATTCAGTCAGGATTTTATCAAAATTAGTTTTACACTGCAGGACAGAGAAACAGGCCTGGGAAGTGCACTGAAAATGTCAGGAGGGACTGGAGCCACAGAATCCCCCTTCCACATTACCATTTCAGACAAATGTGAGAAAGCTTTGTAAGCAGAATGTCTGGGGAGGAATAGGATCACATGGAGCATCTTGCTGGATGCACCTCTCCATTCCCTGCATGTCTGAGGTGCTTTACTGAAAGATTCTTCTGTGATTGCAGGTGCAATTACAAAAGGCTTTTGAAACAAAAAGACATTCCTACAAACCTGACAGCAGCAACAGATTTAATTATCCACACTCAGCTGTTTTTTTCAAAACATCAGTGCTGCAAGTACACGGTGGTAAACTATCACACTACTTGCATGGGTGCTGCACAGCTGTTTTTATATACCCAAGAAGCTGCAAAGAAATTACTTTGACTCTAAGCCCTTGAGGACTAAAAGATTATCTTTATGGGTTTGGACAAATACACAAACACATTACCAGACCTTTGGTTTTAAGTTCTTCAAAGCTGCAAGGTGAAATAAGTAAAAAGACAAGTACTTTTCCTTGAGTTTTAAGGCAAGATGCACTTTCTCCTGTTTGATCTCCATGTCCAGCCAGAGTAAATAACTTCTAAACTGCAAATATTCTCTAAGGATAGTAATTCACTTATCTGTCTAAGTCCTATGTGCTTATTGTTTGAAGATAGAATAAATAGGTATTTCTTGCTTATCAACACTGCAGAGCTCACATGGTTTCATTGGAGTAAAGAAAAAGCTTTCTTTGGGAAGCTCTGATTCTCTAGAGCTTTGCATGGCAGCAGCTGAAACACATCTGGGTAAATTCCCTGCTGGTGTAACCTGAAATATTTCTATGAAATTTGACAGAGTTCCACCCCTTTATGCCATAGACAGTTGACTCTACTGCATGTGCATTTTGTTCAGAGTTCCAAAAACTGTACAACTCTTCACCAGGTTTTTTTAAAGGCATTTTTTCCTAACTAAAAAGAAAAGCATGTCTGTATTTGGCTTCTCTACAGACTTTTTGGCCATCTAACCTAACAAAACAGTGTAGTGATGCTGTTGATCACATCCAGTTTTGGAAAGCCACGCTATGTTGAGTACAGTATTTCCAGGCTGTAAGCCATAAAGCAAGCCTGTTCCTGCTGCAGTTCATGTGGCCTTTCCTGAGAACTGGAACGAGGGCAGGCCCATATCCAGTGCATGGTCCCAAGGATACTCTCACATATTTCAACCCCAAAAAGCATCAGCTGTAAAAACAAAACACTTGAGGAAACTCCACTCAGGGAGCATATTGCCAAAAAAATAATTCTCTGTTTATGAGGAGTTGTTTTTATTTCCTGGTTTGCTCCGTGGGCTGGCCCAGGTCAAGGACAGGTGAGTGCTAGTTCAGAGCAGACAGTGGGAGCAAGAAGCTGAGTGACAAGTCCCTTTTCAGCATTAACAAGCCATTACTTTGACTTGGCTGCAGTGTAAGTTTGCACCCTGACATTGCAATGCTTGTTCCAGTAGATCCCTCACTGAATGCTCATGAAGGGCATGACATTTCTCCCTGGCTTGAGGATAATCCAATTAGCTGGGTGAGTCTCCAGCACAAATCGTGCCTTGGTGATTTCTGCAGGGATCACTCCTGTACCTGAGTATCAGTACATTTACCTGTAGTATCTTTACTCAGTTGTGTATTTAGTTTACAATCTTCAGTTCAGATCAGTGCTACTTTGAGCAGTTATTTACAGTCAAAAAGGTGGTGTTAGAAAGAATTAAAAAGCCAGATGTTCCATGTTTATCCAGTACCAGAGATTTCATAACACTTGGTTTGCAAGTCATGACCTGATTATTTCGGCTGCCAACAGCACAGCCCGAGCATCGAGCTGTGTTCCCTCTGCTCAGCACATTCACAGCTCTGAACTGAATGGCAGAATGTTAAATTGCCATCTAGGAAGAAATGCTTCAGAAATATATATATTTTGCATTTTGAAAACTGGATTTCACAAATAGATCCCTCTTACCTTAAAAACACTCCTTGTGGCAGCAGGGTTCAGGCCGTGCAAGCATTCAGCTTTGTGCTGCTGAGTGAGTGGAGCCTGGTGCTGACCACTGGCTGACCTTTTTGCTGATGTTGCCTCTGTCAGGATAAAGCACACATCCTTCTGCAACACAGATCTGGCAGCATTGATACTGCTAGATTAATTAATAGTGTCTTAACACAGAAGATTAAGTTCAGAAGATCCATATCTTACCCTTTTTCACTCAACACTTACACCCTGCTAACTTTCCCTTACCTTTACAAGACTTTTGCACTCTGTTGTAACAGCTGAAACTCCACCGAAATTCAAAAATTTGTGAGAAGCTTTTGAAGCCAGGTTGGACATTATGCCTTCTACCTACATAAAGCTAAGAAAAAAAGGAGGTGACTAAAATAGATTTTGCAAGAACTGCAAAATCTACAAGTCAGTGTAAATACACACTAAAGGTACATCAAACCTCTTCTCCAGGCTGTCAGAAACAGCAAAATAACCTGACAGGGATTTCAGAGACCTACATGCTTACCAAATAACGAACTGCATTGGCTTGAAAAATTAACATTCTCCATATTAAGAAACTGTAATAGCGGGTGTCTTACACACAGAACAGACAATTGGCTCAACTACAGTAGTACTCCATCTGAGGATGAATGTCATCCAGAATAAGGCACAATAAATCAAAATTTTCCTAAATGCATGAAACCAAGATTACTGTACTCTGGGAGGAATTAAATCTGTAAAATATACATATATTTGAATACCTGTGTGCAGGTTTAGATAGTAGTGTGCATTCATTCATAGAATAGGCCTCTATATCTCTGCAGACATGTAGACTTTAAGTCTGGAGCAGCACCATGTTCAAGGATTATCTGATTAGTAGAGTTTTTAAGTAATCTGTTTCTCATGACATTCCTTTCCTGTGCAAAGAAAGCAGAGGTTTGTCAAGGCATCAATAATTCAGTCATAAAAGTCAATTCCCACAAAGTGCTTTTCAGGCATGAATTCTTCACAATCTGCCTGTGGGGGGAATGGGTGCTGGGATTTCTTCCACCTGATGGTCCCTTTGAAGACAGGGACACACTGTGGTAGAAAAGCTGAATAATCTGGCTGAAGTCAGAGAAGAAATCTGACAAAGAGCCAGTGTATCTCTCAAGAGCTCTGGGCTGGCAGGTCTCTGCCTAGATTCACATCTCTGTCAGTTTGATGCAGTTTACTGTCTACAGCAACAACTCCTCATAGAAAGAGGTGAATAATCAAGCATCTGTTCATAAATGTACACTTCTTAGAGAAAACAAAAGTAAGTTCCCAGCCCTAAAAACTATAGTAAGAAGTTCAGAGCTCAGAAAAATCCAAAAGCAGTGGAAAGGAACACCAGATGTTTTCTCTTCAGACCTTTCAAGACCTGTCAGCCTGTTGCTCTGAGTAAGGTGCAGCCGTTCAGCCTTGAGACAGATTTAGCCAAGAAATCATGAGGTCAAAGGGAATTCTTTTCTCTCTCCATGCATTCCATCATGAGCAGTGACAAGAGCTGTGGGCCTCTGGAGGCTGTTACACCTGGACTGGGTCTAAGGAGGGGAATGAAGAGAACCAGTAAGTCACAGACTTACACCTAGTGGGATGCAGGCGAGCACCACCAGCTCAGAGGTCACGCTGAAGAAACACTGACCACTCACTGTAAGGTTGCAAGTCATGCCTACAACACAGAGCATCACTGAACTGCTTAGGTCACATAAAAGTCTGGAGTTAAAACTGTTATGTGGCTGGGCCTGAGTCAGACCCACAGCCAACCAGGATAACAAATGAGGAATGCAACTCACCCTTCAGGCCCTTGTTTTGATTTGAAAGTGCAAATGAAGCAGAAGTTATTGCTTTTCCCTTCAAATCCTGCCTCTGGAACATTTTTAAAATTCTGGGGATTCCCTGTATTGCATGTTAAGAACCATACTCTGGAGCCCCCAGCAGTCAGCTGGCTGGCAGTATTGCTTCTCTCTGACTGAAGCAGGGACTTTTGAAAGAAAAGAGGTTGTTAAACCTATTCTGATGTGCAGCGGGTTCTTTTCTGAGTAAAGCAATGATGCCTTTGTGGATCATTGCCACCAACCTTCAAAAAGATCCAGTGTTGAAGAAAACGGATTCACTTTTATCACAAAGTAACTTAAAATCCAAAGCAACTTGCTGAGTGGTTGCACGAAATTCTCCCAGCTCTTTTTCCTTGTGGCAGGCTCAGCATTAAATTTCCCAAAGGCAATGGAATCAACCTGGCTCCTGCAACTCTGCTGGTATTCTTGTTCTATCTGTAAAGCAGTTTTTGATGCTGGGAATCAGAGACCAGCCTCAGAGACATGTTTAGCAGAGATGATGATGATGGCCAGGCTTCACAAACGAAGATTTGGGAAGGGCTCTGCCCACGTGGGTGTTTCCTTCGAGCCTGCACAGTGGATTTTTTAGGCGAGGTACAGTGTGTGAAACTCGCCCCATTAGCAGAGATGAAGCACCGCTAATCTACACTGGGACTTGAAAGCCTGGGCTGGCATCTGCACTGGTCCTATTTGGATGGGTGTCTGTTCCTACACAGCACTCAGTGGAAACATGAAAGCTGGCGCTTGTTTGGTGGAGAGAAGCAGATTCCTCTGTGTGCTTAACCAGATGAAGAATCAAAACTCTCCTCAGGAGCTTTGGTCCTGCAATACTGGGAGACTTGACTCAGCTCTTTCAAAACAAAACAGTGCCTTCCTGTTATCGTTTGAGCAGGCAGAAAGCAGCGCCTGAAAAGAGTTTGGACAAACACTGTGCTCCCTCTTACCAAGTTTCTGGCCTGCCAGCTTCCATCTCCTGCTGCCTAGCCCTTCTCCAGGCTCAGACCCCAGATCTGAATTCTTTGTGGGAAACTTCAAAGGGCTTTAATGAATTTGTAAGCATATTATCTGCAATCTCGGCTATTCCCATCCAGCTATTGTGTTCCCTGTAGATTATATATCCACCAGCCACAGGAGACAAGCACAAGAAAACAAACAGATTATTATTTATAAACATTCAGGACCTGTCTGATTCATCATACCTGTACACAGCAGTTTTCAGGAATGTGTGTAATTCTTTCTCAAAGATTTGATTCACTCTGAACGTGGGCCTAGGTGGTAAATCTGAGATTGCTGGAGGCATGGCAGCCTGGGGACAGCTGTTGTGCATCTTCAGTTACAGTCTCAGGTGATCCTGAAAAAAATTATGAGCAAACAAAGAGGATGTGACTACAAAAGAATAGACTATTATGGAATATTTATAAAATATTTCTAATTTCCACCCTATTAATGTCTTACAAAGACAATGAAATCGGTTTTTAGTAGTTTATTCCACAGACCAGCTGCAAAAAGAGAGTATTCTCTAAACAAGAACCCCTTGCTTGTGAACAGTTTATCAGTTTTAAGTGATACAAACCAAACAGCACCTCTTCCTTTTGACAGAGAGGCAGTGGTGGTAAATGGGTCTTAGAAGTTACACTGAATAAAAGAAAATAATGTTACATACAGAGCTGAACACTCTTTGGGTGTTCACTCCCAACGTCTCTTGGGCAATCCTGATGTAGAGCACAAGGATAACCCTTCTGTCTAGGATTGTCACAGCACCTCATTGTGCTCTACTTCCCATAATTTAAATAAATCTGCATATCTGTCAGCAATCAGCAGAACAATAGCACTGGCAAAGACAGTAAGCTCTATAGTAGTAGTCTCACTGCTCAAGTTAAGATCGGAATTTCACACTCTATTCTCCTGTTTCAGGTAGTAACAACGAATTCAAATGTCCCATGTTTTCTCTTTTAAGAGCTGAACTGCACTCTCAGAAGATCTGTTTAAAATGCACATCTACCTCACGAATATTCACAGTTAAGCCAGAGGATGAGCCTCTCCAGCTCCACTTTCCACCTCTCCAAAAGCTGTTATATGGAAAAAGGACTTGTATTTCCCTAAATAGGGCAGATGTCCTTTACGCAGCTGGGCACTGGCAGGGAGTAACATCAGCACAATTTACATCTGGTTGGGAAGCCGTGGTGAAAGGAGGTGTGTGAATGGTGACTGATTGACCAGCCTGTCTGTTCACTAAAGGCAGCTCAGGCCATGGCCTTGGATGGAGGCTTCTCACCCTGCCCTGCACCTCCTCACCCCCTAAACAGATCAGCAAAACTCTGTGGCAGCACCCCTTAAACCATTCAAGGGAACAGAATTTTCCTTTCAAAACCAGTGAAAAGCAGTTGGGAGCCATAAATTGATATTGCAAATGGGATGGTCAAACCACCAACTCAGAGAAACCGTGGGTGGTGTCTCAAGCTGTGTCTGACCAACCCCACACCTGGCCCCAGGTGAGACCTCCCAGAGCCATTATGGCATGCATGGACATACTGCCCTAGTAACAGGAAGCACCTCAAAATGTAGGGTGTTGCAGAAACAGAAAGTGGGTTCAACTGAGGTTTTAAGAGAACCTTAAAGCTAAACATGAAACTGCTGGTAACAAAATGAAAGCAAAACCAACCTCGCTGGAGGAAATAGAACTATTGTGTTTTTCATAAATAGTGGTACTTTTCCAAAAAAGTTACACAACTAAGATCTTTGCCACTAATCTCTTCCACAGGAGAGTTTCAGTGGCCTGACAGTACTAGATAAAAATTTAAAGCAAAAGTGACTAGAAAGCCATTCACTAAGTCTTCTTTTTTCCTCTAATCTATCAATTTACAAGAATCCAGAGCCTAGAGATGAGCCAGATCCAACTGACAAAAACACACAGGAGTGTGGCAAAGGCTGATGCTGGATGGGCAGCTGAGCTCTCCTCATGGCCAGAGAAGGGCCCTCCTTGCTCTGCCACTGGCTCCCACCTGTCCTTGCACTGCCCTGGGCTTTCTGGGCTCTTCAGCAAGCCAGCTCTTGCTGGCCCAAATGAGAACTATCTGACATTTTGCTGGAATAATGAGCTGTACTGGTTCTGATGAGCACCAAAACCGAGAACCAAAGTAAGCAGCAAGATTATGGAGTCAGGAATAAGAAAGGAAGAAGCCAGAAGCAGAGCTTTTTCCCTTCAAGAAGGGGTGAACGCATCTAACACCTCACTGCATGTCTCATAATCATCAGTCACCATTTGGATTTTGTATGGATAGATGAGTATCAGACCTTATCCAATTATCACATCCTGCTCCTACCACTGGGACCAACAGCAGCAGCTTGAGGGGGAGCAGCTATTTTTGTGAAGCCATATCATCGTCTCCTGGTGTTTTTCTTTCACAAAATTGCATCTGCAACTTTAAGTTCCTTTTTTTTTTTTTTAATTAAGCCCTTGGGTCACTCTTTTGCATGCAGCCACTCTGTTTCAGTGTTGCTGTCTGCCATGGAACAGTCCCTGTGTCAGGAATGGCTCTCTGCAGCCAGGTATGCTCTTACGGAATGTTATTTCCTCTCTAGGTGATTAAGAACCTTTGTCCCAAGTATATTACTGGACTGGAGCCTTATAGAAGACAAGGAGATCAAGTTCACCTGCCTCCAAAAGTCATAGGAAGGGACATACTATTTTAAGCCAGGGCAAGCCCTTTGGTAATTGTTTTAATTAAGTCAGTCATGGAGGTAGGTTTATAATCTAACTGTGCTAAAAACCTATTTTAGTGGCTGATTGCAGTTATCAATTATTTTTCAAGTGCCTTTTGTTGATAATACTTCCTAGTTATTAAGAATTACTTTTGCATTTATTTTTTTATTGTAAACATTTCCAATTTTTTCTTATCCCAAACCCCGCAAATCCTTAACCAGCTTAAACATTGTATGCCCACAAACAAAAATTATCCAGAAGACTAAAGAAGTGCAAATTTTTGCCCAGTCAGGTAATATTGGCATGCAACATAGACTTTAAGCAGTGCTTCAACATATCTATGTATGTCCATGTATCTTTAATAAGGACACAAATATCCTCCTCCTCAGCCTTCTCCATGGCAATCTCATGCATTGATTCTGCCAACACAAGTTTCCAACATTCATCAGTAAAAATTTTGAAATGGTTTTACTATTGCAAAATATTTCACAGGCAATTCTGGATTCCTTTAGTATCTGGTGTTATGTTTGAACCTCCAGGACATACCTTTGCTCTATTTCCAGTCTTTCCTCCTTCACTGTAAAATCTGAGAAATTAATCTTTCCCTTATTACATCTAGAAATCTTTATAAACTCTAGGAGGTGGACCTTGAAAAAAGGTCAACAATATCACGATGATGTCATCATATAGATGCTTTCTTTGGCACAAAAACTATTTTAAGTGTTCCCTCCCATTCTTTGCAGCCTTTATGCAGTTTGTCATGCTTTCATCTGTGTCCCTGCAATGGTTTGGTGTGACTGCTGTGAAACAGCTCCCAGAACACCCAGAATCAACATAAACCTTTTAAAAAGTGGGGGGTTAACCTTCTTTTATGCTGTGTCACTTGTCCTGGTCAGCTTCAGCACAGCACAGGAAGCACCAGCAGGCACTGCAAAGGAAACCTTGGTACGAGTGAGCACAGGGGCACTGAGAGCTTTCGAGGCTTGCGTGGCTCCTCTCCAGGCACAGGGGCTTGGGGATTGCAAAGCCTCCAGCCCCTACCCTCTGCAGGACCCTTGCACATACCCTGTGTGCTGCCTCTCCCAGCCTCTCCCTCCTGAGGAATGACCTGGTCATCTCTCCTGGTCCCACTCAGAAACACTAAGGAGAGGGCAGAATTTGAGGAGCTTGTATTTCCAACTGTAGAGAAACCAAACAACCCTAAAAATCCACTTGGAAGCACCATCTGAAATGACAGAGGTTCCTGAATCCTGTGCACTCTTGTCTGAGGAGACACCTGGAAGAAATGAAGGATGAGGCTTTTGTAGGCTCAGAGCACCTCTGTGCAATCTCATTCCTTCTAAGTGCTGGCATCTTACATTTTGTTTTCAGATGGCCCTTATTTGCATTCCCTGAACCGCCTTTATAGTTAATAAATTACATAACAACTCTGTGTAACCAGAAGAGTAGTTAATCTGCTGATATTGTTGTGTTGTTCAGACAAATAAGAGTAATCACCAAACAAAGCTGAAAACACGAGTTGGGAATGTTTTGCTTGCTAAGATATGAAAGTCTCCAGGGTCTGTTTGGTGGAGTACTCCTGTATTAACTCACATCTCAGGGCTAGCTAAAAATTAATGGGAAAACACAAGTTCTCTAGGTTGCCCAGAACAAACAATTTGGTTGTATATAGCAATCACTGGCTCTAAACCACTGGGGTTTGTGTTTTTTAAATGCTACATTTTCCACTCTGAGATTTTTTGCATTATCTATTTATTGCCTGAAACCTTTTCCAACTTCCTTTCTAAGTAAATAAGGAAATCCTGCTTTGAAGGGCGCAGGGAAGTGTTTGTTACGAGTTTTATTCCCAGACACTCAAGTTCGTTTTGCAAAACTATGTCAGCTTGAGTTTAATTTGAAAATTTGAGTGAGGAAAAGCAAAATACTTAGCCCCAAGGGTAAATACACTGCAGTTCGATGAAGCACACTGCAGTTTGCTTTTAGTTAAATATTGTTATAGTTATAAATCGTTTTTTTCAGTTAAATATTACACAACTTTGGAGTAGGAATGATGAAACTAAAACACATATTGACCCAGGAGACTGCTTCGCTTTCTATTCTTCCTTGAGCTCTTTCTGTTTACTGAGTTTCAGTCCTGTACAAGCCCAAGAAAACATCTTGCAACTGGCAAAATTTGCCCTCTATAATCAATGCCAGATCAATTCAGATTCTGTTCTCATGGCCGTCAGCCCACAGAGCTGTTTCAATACTCTCTTTGGCAGCAGGTATGGGGAATTTCTACTCCCTGCTCTATAATGACCCATTTTTCAGGACAAAGGCAAAGGCCTTTGTAGTTAGCTGTCACTGAAAACACAAACTGGACACCAAAGACCCAGATACACAAAATTCCAATATAATGTTTGCATGACATTCATGCAATACCTTCTATAACATAAAGCACGTGTATTTTATCACCACAGTGATATGATTGACATATTCACCAAGGCCAAGGTTTCCTTTCAGCTTTGCTTCAACTAACTGATAACCCAGAAATTTGCATAAGTAATACAAGTTCATCCAGTCTTGCATGGACTTCACTAACACATGTTTCCTGCTTACTAACCTCTGGACAGTCCAGCTAGTCCTGACTAACCTGGCCACTCCCTGAGCTCTCACAGACCCCCCTGAATTCACAGCTGTTTATCTGTAAAGAACTACATTCAAGATGGTGCAAGTACCACCACAATGAAGGATTTAAGAGTGTTTCCTGAGTGACAGTCACTACATTCCACTCCCAGAAAGTCCTCCCATGTCCCTCACTCAGGCCTAAATAGCTACGATGTTTATAGCCATATTCTCTTGTTATTCCCTATTTTTGATAGTAATCACACAGCACGAAACACTGAGCAGATGAGTCCTTCTAGCTACTGGCATGAAGCCGGTAGAAACAGTAGAAAAACCTTTGTCTTAAAATAACTAATACTGAAATATGCAGCCCTTCATCAATCATACAGGAGTCAGATCCACATGCCACGGAGCAGAGCAGTCCATGATTCTTCCCAGGGTGTGTGTCAAGGCTTGTGCAGAGACCAGTATGTGCAGTGGCTTCACCTGCTACCAAAATCAGTCCTCAGAACAAAGCAGCCACCAAGCAGTCCCAAAACCTCCACAGCAACAGAACACAGAGTAAGTCCACAAAGTGCACACACAGCAATGGGTACCACCTTATAGGACATGATGCTCTTGCTGTAGACAAGCAGATGCAGATACAAACAAACCTCTTTCCCATGTGCATTCCATCAGTATGTCCTCATGATGATTGTGCTGATATAAATATAAAACCAAAGCCACACATACTCAGTGCAGATTTAAAATACTGTAGATGAACCCAAACAAGGACAGCAGGAAAACAGATTCTTCTGGACATAACTGAGAATTTAATTGACTCCATGTTTTTTCAACGACAGGAGGGAAAACAGGCCATCCAATTAATCTATGATGTCCTTTTTTGCCAGTTACAGGAGGAGGGAAGGGGTTTCATGTAAACAGAAATTATCCTCAGCTGTCTTCTCCCCATTTCCTCCGCATCCACAGCATGTTGTTGCCAGCTGGGAGAACACGTCCATAGGAGCTCTGGCTGCAATGCTGCCAGCACAGAGTGGGAATGGCAGGTTCCCTCAGTGAGGAAGCAGAAATCTCATTCAGTTCTCTACTTACAGCCTTATTATTGATTTTAATCTGTCCCACGAGGAATCTACAGCCCAGACAAAGATGGACAGGTATGTAACAGATGTTTTACCATGAAGAAGACTCAAAAAAACTAATTTCTTTGCATGCACATCTGGCACCCTAAAGAGAAATATTTGTCTTCCATTTTCAGTGGAGGTTAAAAGCACTCACCTATGGCAGAGAAAATGGAATTTCATGCTTCAAGGCTTAAGCTAATTGCCTAGCAAGGTTTTGCTGTGTGCCAGGGACAATTCCTCCTCTTTCTGAAGTGTTGTGGAGGCACCTAGATATGTTATGGATCTCCTTCCAGCTTCCTCCAGAGTGGAAATGGCAATGAACCTATTTCAACATTACCACTGTGTTAATATAATATAGAAAAAGGCTTCAAAGTGTCTGTAAAGACCCACTTTGCTCCCTTAGCAAGGGAGCCTTAGCATCATCTAGCACTTCACCCACATCTGGTCAAATAATAAGGCAACAGCCACATGACCAGGTCCAGCCTTGGGATGTGCAGCTGAAAGGAGTTGCTGCTACCTTAGGGATCTCAAAGGAATGGAGGAAAGCATAGCCATACAGGCCTTACAGTGGATACATACGTTATTTTAATGATAAGGCAATTTCAACTACTCCAAAATGAAATCTGTAAGAACTTTCCTTTAACTAAAACCTTTCACTGTAAGACAAACTGAAATGTTGAAGTGTGAGACTTTCCCATGAAACAAAACTTTTGATTTGCAGCACTGCAAATAATAATTAAAACAATGGCATAAAAACCATTTACATTAAGGAAAAGCCCACCATGGAATCTTGGATCAAGGCACCTTAGTGAAACTAATTGTACTCATTCAGTGAATAACATCTGGGTGCTTTGCTGTGATGTGCCTGGTGACAAACCCAGGTGTTTGAAAGCTAAAATACTGGTGTTAGGACAAGGGGGAATGGCTTCAAACTGAAAGAAGGTAGGTTTAGATTAGATGTTAGGAAAAAAATCTTCCCTTGTGAGACTGGTGAGGTAGTGGCACAGATTGCCCAGAGAAGTTGTGTGTGGATGCCCCATCCCTGGATGGCCAGGTTGGATGGGGCTCTGAGCAACTTGGTCCAGTGGAAGGTGTCCCTGCCCATGGCAGGGAGGTTGGAATGAGATGGTCTTGAAGTCCCTTCCAATTCAAACCATTCTATGATACCAATTCTCTTAAAGGAGATTTCATAACAAACACTCATAATTACAGTACACTTTTGGAAATGCCTCCATATAATTGACAAAAGTAGTGAAAAAGCTTAAAATATATACACTACATTAACAGGCAAAAGGTTAAGTATTTTCTTACCTAAAAATAGGACAACCAAAGTTAGATCTGGAGTGCTATTGCTACAGCATTATTAGACATGAGTGTGGCATGCACAGGCACATATATTCCCTGCTCTAGTTGTAAAATCCACTGCTTGGGGCATTGAGAGATGTTAGGTCTGAATAAGTTAATTCACAGGTGTGTTTTGGACCAGCCTAACCACTGCTGTTGTTTATGTAACACCATAGGCCAAAAGGGTCTTGCACTGACAAACAGATCCTCATCCTGGTCCCATGACAGTATAAATCACAATGAACTCATGGATTTGAGATAGTTTGCAACTGGAAGCAAAACATAAGGTCGGAATCTGGCACATGGACCACAAAGGAATGAACAAACCACAGGAGCCAAGATGTGATCTGTCCAGCACATGTGCAGGGATGAGGACCACAGGGCAAGGTTAACTCCATGCTGGCTGGAGGCTTTTTGTGCCTGCTTAATCGGGAGGCTTGGTAGGATGAGGCTGTTCATGAGCCATCCACTGAAGCACAGCACGGCAGTGTTCAATGCATTTACTGGGAGGCTGCAGAGCTGGGCAGGGACTTCCCTTTCCCTTTTCCCTTCAGGAAGGAGAGCAGACACAGCAATCTCTTACTGCGCTCTCCCACCAAATAATCAGCAGCTTCATGGTAGGGACTAACAGCTGGAGCAGCAAAGCCCAAACCAAAAGCATTCAGGCATCTTCTGATGGGAGTCTGGTACCTCAGACAGGTGTGAGGGAAGATTTAAGTAGTCACAGCATCTTTGGTGGCAAAAAGCTTAGTCAGAGCCATGCTTCCAGGAGGTGGAAAACTACACCTGGAAAGCACAGCCAAGGGGGCTGCTCACATCTCTGGTGTAGCTACATTCCCCCTCCATAACTGCAGCCCTGCAATTAAATGCCATGATACCCGTGATGAAAAACATAACCTTTGCTACTCAGCAGAGAAATCTATGTTGAGAACTGCTATGTACAGTTGTGAACAGCTACATACCAGAAAGTCAGCTGTGCTCTCTCTGACGTGGAAAACGAGCCCAGCCCTGCTGTGCCAAGGCTGGCACTGGTAACAACAGCCACTTGTGTCACAAGGAGAAAAACATATACAAACACATGTGAACCTCTCTCCTCCTCTGAAAACATCTTCATCCCCCATATGTCTAAAATAAGTACAGAATTAGAACCAAGGACCTCAACAAGACACTGCTCTCTTCATTCCTACACATTTCCAGAGCCATTACAGAATTCCTACTAGTCACCTCTGCTGAGGGTTTCCTTGTCATGCCAAGTGACACATCCTAAGTCCACAGGACAAGATTAAGGTTTATCTCTAATTAAATGGTTTACTGAGTAAGCTTTAATAGGATGAAGGAGCCAGGAAGAATGAGAGGTTTTGCTGGGGTGCTGCCTTCGTCTGGCACTACACAAACAGCCAGGACTTAGTTCTGTTTAAACTTGCGTTAACACCATTTCTTCCCACTGGTGTCACAACTCCAGATTTACTGCAGCAAAATTTAATCAAAACACTAATTTTAAACTCTTGGAACCGTAAACCAAATTATTTTCAGCATAAGTTTACTAGAGACAAAAACTGATCGTGGAAAAGTGAGCACTGAAAGTAGCAACGATTTTCAAGTGCATTCGATGGTGGAAATGTTTGAAGTTTCACTCTCAGAGTCTGTGTCAGTGTGGAAACCCCTAAACATTTTATCATTGTACAATGAAATTTACAGATCTTAAAACTTCAGAAAGGTAGTGAAGTCTTTTTGAAGAGATTAATTTGAATGTATTTTTACTGTTGTTCTTTTCAAATCACACTTCATTAATTTTGCCTTACAACATTGGCACTAACTAACCAAGTTAGTGACAATCAGAGACATAAGGAATATCCATGGAGAATTTAAAAGGATGGGTCAGAGGGACACACACCATGCCTGGTGGAGAGCTCCAAGCTGAACATATGGCTCTTGAAAAAAATCTTTCATGAATTGGTACATTTACCCCCCAAAAAATTCTGTTACAAGTTGTAGGGTGGGAAGAGGTTGGAAAAACAATAAAGACCAACCCCTAACTGTGAACAAGAGTGCTTTGCAGTGCCCTGGCTCCCTTTCACTTTCGTTTGTATTGTCTTTGAAAGGAAACTCCTTCAAATGAGGTATGACTTACCTAAACATCTAGAAGGAGTATCCCCACAAACTCCCTTCAGCAGCAGGAATCTTCATCCAAGTTAGTTTGCCGCCTTTTAATTAACTCTTCACGTGGCTCCCTCAGATGAAATTTTTTTCTTAGAAATTTACGAACCATGATAAAGTAGGAGGCAGTTTTTTGGGTTTTGTTTTTTGCTTTTAGTGGGTTGGTTTGTTTGTTTTGTAAGATTCTGTTGTGCATGTGCTAAAAATTTATAAGAAACCCCTGTTCTGGAGCTGATGCAGAGACCTACTTTGCATTAAGCAAAAGCAAACAGAGTTCCACTAGCCCTGCTCAGAAAGAGGCTGTGATGCTGTGAAGCAGAAGGAGCCCAAAATGTCACACTGCCTTTACTGAGAAGTCATAGGAGGGGGACCATGATCTCACTTTTGAGAAAATGTTAATCTTCTCCATCTGACATATGTGTTGGAATTACACAGATCTGAACATTTTTGGCACACAGATTAAATGTCTCCAAGAGCCAGACAAATAAACTGCCTGCTACCACACTGAACAGGGATTCAGGGATTATTTTGCAACACTATGATGGAAGAAATCCCATTAATTATCCTGTAAATGGTTGAATGCAATGCAGTTACGCCTTCTAAAGATGATCTCAATAGTCAGGAGAGATGAAGAGATCTTGATTTTAATTTTTCCCTGTAATTATATTGACAACTCCCACCTGCATCCTGGCACTCAGGTTATGGATGTTGAGCAGAAGCCAAAATTTCATCCTGTCCTGTAGCAACAGCATGAAAGCGAACTAACTCAAATCTGTGCACTTGGAGTGGAAATTCCAGCTTTTCGTGGTTACACAGTTAGCAGACCACACTGGAGCTACCTCTGCTGATTTAAAAGCATCAACAGATATTCATGGAGTTGCTTACAATCCAGTCTGTGTGAGATGGAGGTGTCAAAACCTGACTGGAAGTCAAGAGACACACTCTAAAGCATGGACACGCCTTTGGAAAACTGCTACCTGGGTATAACAGCTTGGAGAAAAGCTTGGAAGAAGAAGTCTTGGAGGTTTGAAAAACCAAACCAACAAACCCCAAAGTGCCTTCAGATGAAGAAAGCCCAAAATTTACCTGGCATGCGTGCACAGTTATATCAGCCATGTCAGGACCGGGGAGTAGGTGCGATGGCCTGGAGCTCATGGCACAGGTACAGGTTATTACTGGCTCACAGGTACAGGTTATCAGCTCACAGGCACCTTCTTATGCTGAACCAGCTCTACAGGAGAAGCTGCAGAGGACAGGACTTGAATAGGACAGCACACAAAGGATAAGGACCTGTTGCAGCAAGCCCAGAAAATGCTCAGAGGGCTGGAACACCTCTCCTATGAAGAAAGCCTGAGAGAATTGGGGTTGCTCAGCCTGAGAAAAGAAGGCCTAGGGGGAAACTTAAAACGCAGCCTTTCAGTATTGAAGGGGCTTTATAACAAATATGGGGACAGACTTTTTAGCAGGGCCTGTTGCCATAGGGCAAGGGGTAATGATTTTAAACTGAAGGAGGGTTGATTAAAGTTAGATATAAGAAAGAAGTTATTTACAATGAGAAGAAATTTTTTACTATTAGGGTGGTGAGGCTGTAGCACAGGTTGCTCAGAGCAGCTGTGGCTGCCCCATCCCTTGAAGTGTCCAAGGCCAGGTTGGACAGGGCTTGGAGCAACCTTGTCTAGTGGAAGGTGTCCCCACCCAAGGCACGGGGGGTTAGAAACATATCACCTTTAAGGTCCCTTCCAACCCAAACCAAACTATGACTCTATGATCCAATAACACAACTTGGAGTCGGTAAACTCCGGGCCTCTCTGTGCTCTTAACGTCTTCAAAAACCCGTTTTCCACCATTCCCTGGCGGTAAGCGCCCACAAAGTTTGCTCAGAAATGCTCTGCTCAGTACTGACCCCGTCACATCTTAGCAATAGCCCCGCACGACGGGTACAAGGAGCAGCGCCCACGCCCGGCCGGGCGAAGGGACCCGGGGCGGGGGGTCCCGCCTGCCCCGCTTCGCTTCGCCCCGCCCCGTCCCGTCCCGTCCATCCCCCGGCGGGGCGAGAAGTTTTGTCGGGGCTGCACTTCACGGCGGGATAGAGCCAGGAGCCCCGCTCGCCCAGCCCGCTTCGGCCCCGCTCCCCCGCCCCGAGCGACCCCACGATGCTGTCGCCGGGCGGGCCCAGCTCCACGCAGATCTGGGGGGCCGTGCTGGCGGCCGCCGTGTTGCTGCAGTCCGTGTACGTGGGCGTCACTTACCTCTACTTCACCAGGGAGCTCAGAGAGGTCGGTGCGGGGCGACGGCGGCGGGGGGGAC
>JAOXXN010000137.1:21283355-21295999 GCA_026770055.1 Myrmophylax atrothorax
GGATCCTGATGTTATCTACAGAAGAACAGTTTATTTGATTTTTAAACAAAACTAAACCCTTCAGAAACCATAAAGTTGAGCTGCAGACTAAATAGGCAGGGCATGATATGTACTTAAGATTTATATGAAAAGAGTATAAAGGTTTGAGCAAATTGGGATTGTTTCCTACCATAGGAGTATAAGTATTGTATGAATGTTTTATGAAAACTAACTTGCATTTCTATATCAGCAAAACACCAGGATGTGCTGAACCAGGAGCCTTGTGTCTCCTTTGAGGTCTGTGGTGCTGTAAAATCTCACTGACTGTAAGGAAACAGGATGAAGACAACAGACACTGTCATGCCTAACTTTGTATATTGACAGTGCTTAATGCTTTAAACACCAGTTCTGGCTGCCACATGGAAACACAAATTTTAACATAGTCACTGGATGCAGTGGGAGTTTGATGACCAACACCGAAAAGTTGTTCTGCAGTTTAGTGTCTGAGAACTGCAGACTCCTACTGCTGCTGCGTACTTTTATTCAAGCCAAAAGTCCTCCGCAGTGCAAGTCATCCCGTGGATTTCAGGGGGGTGAGATGCTCTGCAGGAAGGTTTCACAGGCAGCAGCTCTGCTGTGCTCATTTCAGTGGGGTTGAAGTGGTGGGCTAATGAGCCAGAGAAGAGGTGGCAGTGAGTCCTAAGTACTTTAATTATTCAATGGGTGCCTAAATGATTTTTTTGTTCGTGTCCTAATTTATTACTATGCAACAGCAGGAAAAATAATAAAACCTACAGCCTTCTTTGTGCCCTTTCAGCTACGTTTTATGATCAATAGAATTACTTCAGTCTGGTAAGCGTGACCTTGGAAGTAATTAATCATTTACACTTCTAGAGGTTCAGAATTATGAATCTCCACTTACAATAAGTAAACTACATGTATTACTAATGTGTTTATCTTTCCTTATAGTTAAATGTAAAGATTTTGAAATAATTGTAACTGCTTTGTTCTGCTCCGAAGTACTGCCACAAGCATTGCAATATTTCAGACACCTTTTTTTTTTCCTTTTACAAGGTCTGAAAACAGCAAGCAGTGGCAAGACTGTCCTCTGACAGAGAGTCAATATTCTCTAAATGATAACAGTCTGATGTGTGATGGAAAGGGAAAGACATTAGTGAGGGCTCAGTAGCAGCAGATGCTCATTGTAGTTTAATTTCACTGGTGTTAATGTTCTGCTTAAAATTTAGAAGGCACTTTCTAAGGCTTTAGGAAGTCACGGAACATCAAGTAAATGGGATTATCATCAACACGTCTTTTAAACTGTAGAGAAAGGTTGTGCTTCTGGGTCTGTAATTAAACACCTAAATGCATAGCCTGGCTTGCAAAGGAGCTATCATACTCCATTCCTATTGAAATCCATGGGATTCTGCATGAATGAAGATCAAACTGTCACAGCCTGACTAGGCATATGGCGTACCTACATGTGCTTAAAATTCTATTCGTAATAGACTGTGCTTAAAGCGCTGTTCATAATGACCATCAGGGTAATATTCATTACGTGGATTCAAATCCCCAAGTGAGCTAGGGAAATATTATCTGAATTTTACAGGTGAAGATACTGAGGGAAAAATGGAAGCATTTGGAAGATACAGAGCTGTAAAACATACTAAGAACCTCTGTGCTTTTGAGTCCACCACAAGTCCTGCATAAGTATCCATTTAAACTTGGGAATATTGGCGCAGGAAGTATTTTGGCAAAGATGCCTATAATCATCCTCTTAACTCTTTGAATTTTATTATCTTCTGAGACCTGATATGAGGATGCATGATTGCTAACATAAGAACACAAGGCCAGGTTGGACAGGGCTTGGAGCAACCTGGTCTAGTGGAAGGTGTCCCCACCCATGGTAGGGGGTTGGAATGAGATGAGCTTTAAGGTCCCTTCCAACCTGAGCCAGTCTGTGATTCTATAAACAAGTTAACAGTAAAAACTCTTAAGAATGTAAAAAACCCTTGCTCGAGTTTTCTGGTTTTCCTCTCTTTAGAATATTAATAGATACAGTCAAAGCAATATGAAAAATAATAAAGGTCAAAGGCACACAGGAAATGAACAGAAAAAAAAATTGCTTTTCTCTGGGGTGAAAATTCAAGTGGGCCACTGTTCAGAGATAGACAGATTCCTATTACTCTACAGACATGATATTTACATGTAAATGCAACAATAGCAGTAGTATTACAGATGTGCTGTATAACTATAATTATGCAGTTATATACTGTAGATTTAGTTTTACTCTTGTCAGGAGTAACTCATGTTCCAAAAAATGGACAAACTGGAGGGGTGCACCACTCTCTTGTTCTTACCTTGGCACATGTGGTCTACAGGTCCACATTCTGGTGGTTTGTTTTATTTTGAGGCTTTTGCCTTGAACAATTTTGCTTTGCCTTAAATAATTTTGCTTCCCAGTGATTGCAGTCTTCATTATAAGCCACAGTGTTGAGTCTATTGCATTATATAATTTGCTTTCATTGAATGCTGTGGATGATTGTTACACTTCTTTGTCACCATTTGGATTCTTTTAATTCTCTGTTGATGCGAACAAAGTTTTATAGGTCAGAAGTTTGCTACATCAGATTAGCTGGGCAATATTCAGGCAGCCTGTTTAGATCTGATCAGTGTGTATAAAGTATCACTAATTCATACTCAGAGAATGTATTGAGAGACACACACAACTGAAAGCTTAGGGGACGCATTTTCACACTTCGTGATTCATTTGCTAAAGGAATAGAACTGTACAAGAGAATGCTAAATACCTGTATGTTACTCACACTTAACACAATTTCTTCTGCTGTTTTTATTTTAGTTGTGGTGGTATTTGCTTTCATACTCTGCTGGTTGCCTTTTCACGTAGGACGATATCTATTTTCCAAATCCTTTGAAGCTGGATCCGTGGAGATAGTAATGATCAGCCAGTACTGCAACCTGGTGTCCTTTGTCCTCTTCTACCTTAGTGCAGCCATCAACCCCATCCTCTACAACATCATGTCCAAGAAGTACCGCGTGGCCGCCTGCCGCCTGTTCGGACTCAGACCCCTCCCAAAGAAAAGACTCTCCAGCACAAAGCAGGAAAGTTCCCGTGTGTGGACAGAGTCGAGCGTTATCACATGACATGTGGTTCCCAGTGCTGGAGCACCACTCACTGCATTTCCCAGAAAGCCATAACAGAAGAGAAGGAGGGCAAGAAATGGGAATCAGAAGGTTAAAGCTGTACTTTTGTGTCGTGTGGAGCTGCTGAAAGATGTAAAGCAGGCACTTAAAGATTTAAAAAAAAACCCAACAGAGTAAACTTTGAGACTATAAAAGGAGACAAATGGTCACAGAATTTGGAAACGCTCAAGTATTACTTGTCTGCTGCTTTTGCCTATGTGAATTTCTAATTCTGACTTTAGCCCAGATCTAGGCTGTGCCCTCCTGACCAAGCAAATGTGGCCCACTTCACTTGAGAGCTTCTATAACTTCAGTAGCAGCTAATTCGAGCTGAATGTTTCCAGAGTTAGCTTTAGTTTTGCTAAGAATTTTACTACCATATAACCAGACCCTAGAGAGAGAAAACCGAATTGCCTTTTTGGAGCAGTAAACATGAAATTTGATACATTTTTCATAATCTTGATTTTTAAATAAGCTCACATTTTTCTCTGAATGAGGAAAATTATTTCTAAAAAAAAAAAAGTTAAAATGGATAATTTTTACACATGTTAAAAATAAATGACCTTCTTGTCATATCCAAGTAGAAAGGAAACAAAAAATGCCTTCACAGAAGTGGCTTAGAACATGACTGTACTGAAATATTTTTTTAAAATATACATCAGTGGAACAAGAACAGGGCTGACTTAAGGACTGCAGTGATGCTATAAAAATGTGGAATGCAATCTCCCACCAAAGTATTTTTTTTTAATACTAGCTAAATCATCTGTACTTGTTTTGCTCAGTTGGACTGTGAACAACACAATGTGTTTGAACTTGGAAGCTTTTAGTTGTTGTGATGTTTGTAATGAGTTTGTGGCTACCTGTCCCTGCCTGTGCCCCTCCATACCCCAAGGTTTGCTGAGGACAGCTCTCCAGCTGGTAAACCACCCCTGCATTTCTGTTTAAAGTCTATCAGGCAGTTCCCAGTCCCACATCCCCCATAAAGCAGAGTGTGCAGTTGTGCTCGTTTGCTGCAGTACTGCATTGAGAACATTTTACATTTTTTAACCAATATGATCACCCGAGAAAGTAATAGAAAAATCTGCATTAAAAGACACAGGCAGATACATTCTCATGCTTGATTCATAAAAACCTTAAATTAGATTTTTATACCTCAAGTATGCCATTTCAAGGCAAGCCAGAAGATGTTCCATCCTCTGTAGTAATAAATATGTCTTACCTTGTCTCACTGACACATGAATTTTGTGGTCCAGCTCATAGAGATTCAGAGCATGCATGTGTGATAGCAGCTTTCTGTCCACTTGGTTCTTGTATTCATCACCAGCTGGTCCACATCTGATTGTCCATAATGAATTTTAATTCTCCATAATGAATTATCTGTTAGCAGAAGCCTTCCTGCCTTCAAACCCTCGCTCACGCTGAGGGGCTGCTTTCCACCTCTTACACCTTTAGCTGTCAGTGCTGCTCAGGTAAAACTCCCAGGAGAATTTGGCCTCTTCTGTATATACCATGTCTTTTTTATCATCTGGAGCTTTGCTGGGGCCAGGGGCTGGTTGCTGCTCCTCAATGGCACTTGAACCTGTCTCCTCCTCATTCCAGGACTCGGAAGGAGCACAGGTTTGATGTACACACAGCTGTAGATTAAGGTACTACAGAGCTGTAGGATCATCTTCCACTTCACCTTTAACCACATCCACCCCACTGTCCATTTTGTTCTCTCACTTGTTGACTGACAAGCAGATCTGATGACAGATGTCATGCAACTCAGGGAAACGACATTTGGGAGTCTCAAAAAGATTGTGAAGATGTGAGCTCACTAATAACCTGTCTGTGTAAACGAACTGATCACACACACCCGGCGTCACATTAGTGTTTCGAATCTCAGCTGTGTCTGTGGTATTAAATGTGAACAGAAAAAGAAATAAAGTGATGAGACCCTTTATAACCCTGCTGGCTCAGTGGTGGTGGAGGATCTACTGTGATTTGCACAGGCTGGAGGAGCTGGTCTCTGCTGGCTTGGCTCAGCACTGCCATGCACTCTCCTCGCCCATGGGAGCCCTGTGGAGACACATTGAATTCCTGCATATAAACTACAAAGCACACTAATAACTTCATGTAGCCCACTCCCTTCAGCAGGAGAGACCGTAAATTTTAGCTATATGCTAAAATACTGTGAAATTGCCACAACTTTGTGTTTAGAATGAAATTTAAACATTTAATCTCTGGTCATAAATGTCAGAAAGTAAGGGACTTCTTGGGAGTGAGGACAGGACTTCCTCTTTCGTTCTTACAGAGGAAATAGACTTGTTTCTTCAAGTCATTGGACATTTGGCCAAATCTAGCATTTTTATTAAAGAGGAGTAGCCACTTTGGTATGACTCGTGCACAAGAAGAATATTTCATATCTAGAAGGGAACACTAAAACATTTAACAACACACTGTAGCTGTCTCAGGCACCGTATCAGCCATTAGTTTTGCTTCCCTCAGTACTAAAACTTTTCTGTACAGACATGCTAAAGCCAGTGGAGTCACACCAGCTCCACGCTCACTGCAGATGGTGAATAGGAACCGGTGTTTCATACTGGTACCAGTGCATAATGAACTGCTTTTATATGGAAAGCCAGGAAAAACCCCCCCAAACCTGGATAACCTTCACTTTTGCACCATATGCACCTCTTGTCAGATGTCTCCAGAAAGATAACACACCTCTGCACCAGCGCTGATGTATGAACCCAGCACTGCTTGTCTTGAGGTTTACTCATAGCATCACAGAACAGATTGGGTTAAAAGGGACATTAAAGACCCCCTGCCATTGACCAGGTTGCCACTGACTAGATCAGGTTGCTCAGGGCCCCATCCAACCTGGCCTAGCCCAAGCTGTAAGAAGTAACTTCACTGGAGAAAAAAAAAACATGAGCAAGGCTTCAAGAGCATTTTTTACCTAAGAACAACACAGTCAGTCCAAGGTAGGTGTCATCAATCTGTCTCAGGTAGTAACACAGGGCAAGGTTCCACCTGCCCTGTCTTTGGCAGGTTGTGCAGGGGCAGAGTGGATGCTGAAGACACAGGGCAGTGGCAAACAACCTGTGCTGGCAAAGTGATGCTGGAGCTGGTCTCGTTGCCTGCCTCGCCCACCACAGTTCTCAGTATGGACTATCCTGGCAAACACTTTCCAGCAGAAACAAAGCCTTTCTCCTCTGCTTCCCAGGGCATTTCTGCAGTGCTTTATATTCCTGGCATCTTCCCCCCAAAGCCTTCCCTACACGAAAGAGCACAGGTGTGCCCCCCGTCCTGTTTTGGGTTTGGACACAGCTTTTAAGATCCATTTTTTCATGCAGGGAACACAAGAGCCCTTGCAGGCACTGGGCTGCTCATTAGTGTGGCAGACAGAGTAGCTCCATAGGAAGAGTTGCTTCAGGATCTTCAATCTTCCTTTTCTGGAAACTCTTCCCTGTAGGAACAAACTTTGCAAGTTCTGACTGAAAAAAACCAAACCACCATAGAGAGACTTTAAAAGTCAAATTTTTGGCGTGTTCCTACTGACTTGCGTGTGAGTAGCCCATAGAGGAAATAACTGGAGGCTAATCCATTAAAAGTTCCAGTCTTAAAAGTTTTTCTACCTCTACATTTTGTATGACAGCTTCACAAATAAACAAGAACAATTTGGCTGCATTTTATTTCTTGGCAATGTGTTAAACTGGTGATGAAATAGGTCAAAAGGACTTTATCAGAAAGCTTCATTCATTTTAGAAAGTACCTTTGATGGAGTCACACACAGACAGAAAATCATGCCCTATTGTATTTCTTGCCAAAAATAAAATACACTGGAAAAATACCACTTACATGTCAAAATTTGAGGTGATATATATTCAGCAGTTATGTAAGTTTGTGTCAAATGACATTTGCATAAGCCCTATTTAAAGCAGCAGTTGTTAGATACCTAAATACCCAGAACCTCCTGTTATGGATTCTGCTGGTTTTGGGGTGCTGCTGCTCTGAGCCCAGTCAGTGTTTCCAGATGGGCTTCCATACAGTTTGTATCTTTTGCAAAAACCCTGTGGTGGCCTTGAAGAGGTAAATTACATCTTGAGAAATAAATTCAAATTTGGAACAAAAGAGATCACCTAATTCATCGCCCAGTGATGTCCATGTTGTTCCTTCTCCACACCTTGGACTGCCTTCCTCCCACTTCAGCTGAAAGCCCAGTAAGTAGATTTCATTCTCACAACTCCTAGTAAACAATACCAGCCAAATTTTACAAATTTTTAAACATTATTTGGGAAATAAATAAACTCTGGCTGACACTGAAGGCTGTGGAGAGCTCAGCCAATGCGGGCTGAACACAGGAACCACTGGCTCTGTTTCCAGAGCCCTGCTTTGCATCCCTGCTGTCCCTAACAACCAGTAAACAGGTACCAGTGGCCAAAGCAACACCTACACCTGCAGTGGGATTTGTATCTGCACATGAATCCTTACACCAGGCCCTGGGCTTGTGCACACACAGGAGCTTCCTCGAAAATCCTCCAGGTGATCCAGAAGGATGTGTATCCAGTAGATGCAGTTGCAGAAGTTGGCATGTCCTGGGACTATGTGGCACTTTGTTTTACGCTCTTTGCTGTCAGGCACGTGTAGCTGCAGTTACACACTGTCCAGGATAACTCCAGCAGCACCTTGAGAGCTGGAGGCTTGTAGGGCATTGATGTGAATTGTCCCTGCTTATTTAGGAAGGTCCATCATCCATCTAGGGCAGTGGTACACCACTCTCCAGGCCCACATCCCAGCCATCTCCTCCCACCTGATATACCACACCGGACTCCTTCCCAGCTCTGCACACAGATCAGGAACTTCACAGAAGCAAACAATTTCCTCACAGAGACACGCTTGCCAACAGCTTTTCACTCTGAAACATGATTTCTGGTGAGAGACAGGTAAAACCTGCAGGGGTTTACCTTCATGTCCCATGTCCCTGGCCAAACTTTTGCCCAAAGCAATTTGTTAGATGATGGGGTCCCACTGTGACAGTTCTATCAGATCATGAAACCAGTTTCCAGAGCCCTGGCTGCTGCTGTTTAGGAATAAAACAGAAAAGCTAATGTTGAATCAGGACTTGTCTCTTACCTCTGAATTGTGATATTTCAAGTACAGCAGAAGAGAATGAAGAAAAGGACAAATTTAATCTATCTTGTATTAATGCAGGCTTACAGGTTTCTGTAGTCAGTTCTTACTGTCAAGCCTTAGTCCAGTTGTCACTCCAGCACACAATGTAGTACATCAGCATTATACAATGTAACTAACATACTTGTTGGCATTTAACAAGTTTTCTCAGTGCTCTTCCCAGCAGAAAGGTCTCCATTCCCTTCCAAAGGCCAGTGCTTGTGTGTAATGGCCCTTCCCAATCTCAGCTGCAGACTAGTGCATGCCAGGACTTTTACAATAAGAGCAAAACTCAGAGCCTCTCATTAACCCTATTACCTGGATCAGAAAAAGTGCCTCTGTCTCATCTGGGAGCTCACCTGGTGCTGCTGACTGCTCACTTGTCTGAGACATGAAAACACACTGGTTTTGCTCAGCAAGAGGAGGGTGGCTCTGCAGCACAACTTTGGAGAGCAAACACATTCAGAGCCGTGATGATGTGGAGCGTCACCTGGATCTCATCCCTAACACAGTGCCAGTCTCTCACACTGCTGGCTGGGAACAGGCTTGAGGAGCAAACACACCGTGAGCAGAGGACCGTTAGTGTTGTGCAGTATCCCTGAAAACCATCTGATGGGACATGAACAAGCCTCTGTCTCTCTAGTCCTTCCTGGGGTTTTGGGCATTCATGGACAAGCCCCTGTGTCTTTCACATGTGGGGCTGGCTCCAAACAGACATAAGTGGTGGCCCTCTGCCTGGCCCCCAGGACTGCTCCTCGCAAGGAGGGAACCAGCTCCTAAATCAGCACCTAAACCATGTATTGCCCTGTGGCCAATCTCTGCTCTCTTGTTCTGTGCACAAATACACCCTTCTGAGAACTATAAGGTGCTCCTCTAGTTGTACTTGGAGATAAACCACTTAGTGTTTTGCCAAATTAAGGCATTTTATGACTCTCCACACCTGCTTTGATTCTTTCACTGTGAGCAAAATGAAGGTTTGGTGACGTGCGAGAACCCAAAAGGCAAAATCACTCTCAGAAATAAAGCCCTCCACTCAGCTTCAGAGGCTGCTCTGAGGGCTCAGGAGATGCTCTCCTAGCATTTGCCCCCAGTTGTGAATGCTGCAGGATCAAAAGAGAGGAGCATTACTCCCTTTGCTTTTTTCTCATGTTCTGATTGATTTTCACATGATTGCAGTGCTGTCCATAAGAGAAAAGGCATGGCTATTTCAAAGCCTTTATCCACATTGTTCTTCCCTGTACAGCCTCCTTCCACTAATAACCTGGTGCTGCAAATCATCCCTCATTAGGGCAGGCAGGCAGGGGATATAGCACCATGAGCCTGTTTTGCAAGGGCCTGCAGCAGAGCTCTGAGGTGCAGGGATTCAAATAGCTTTAACACAGCAGTATGACAAAAGACAGCAAAAACTCATATTACCAATTCTCACCAAAGTTAAGGCACTATTCATGATCACACATGGGCACATATCCTGCCCAGTCCATTGCACCTTGGTATTTTTATCAAGTGGTGGCAATGCAATTGATTTTTCTAGAATTTGCTGTGGTGTGCTGGGCACACGAGTGTGGGGCCATGAAAGGTGCAATTGCCTGAGCCAGTTTTGATGAATGTGTAGCTTTGAAGCCACTGAACTGTTGCTACTTTGTGAAGAGGGAGCCAGTCCAGGGTTTCCATGTACCTTGGCTGGTACCCCATCTCCAGGAGAGGAGTGCTGGTGTGGGGCTCATCCCTGAGATGAGTGGCTGCCTTGGGCTTTGCCTGAGCACCTCTGGTCTAATGCTGGTAATATAGAATCATAGAATGGTTTGGGTTGAAAGGGACTTTAAAGACCATCTAGTCCCAACACCCTGCCATGGGAAGGGCCACTTTCCACTAGACCAGGTTGCTCGGAACCCCATCCAACCTGGACTTGCGCATTTCCAGGATCTTTCTTGGGCCACCTGTGCCTGTGACTCATCACCCTCACCGGGAAGTCACCCTGGACCAACTACTCTCTTGCTGCATTGTCAAAAACCATGAGAGGTTAATATTTACCTGCTTTCTCTCAGTCTTTGCTGGGGGCTCGTGCCTGATTTCCTATACCACAGCGCAACCTGGAGTCTGCCACAGAGCCAGAGGAGAACGAAGAACACCACCAGCTTGCAAGCATTTTATAGCAAGAAAGGGCAATTGAACTATAATTAATAAAGACAATATTTGCACTGGATTAGGGTGAATTTCTCAATTCTGTTCACAAGGTAATCCTCACAAGACATCTGCATCCCTCCTGTTTGCTCCATTTTATTTGTGGAGAGCAACAGTTTTCATATAACAGAAAGTGAGAGAGATGAGCTAATAAAATTACCAAGAAATGACATCCACTGAGCACACTGACCCAAGCAGTTATTTATCAGCCATGTCAGAAGACCTAAAAATAGTTTTGATTGCATGTGAGACCATCTACGCCACCAATTAGTAACTACTCAAACTAGTAACAGCACATTCACTTAAATGACAGCAGATCCCAGGCTAATCCACTGTGTTTGAAAGCATCTTGTGAAACCTCTTTTTATTCCATCCAGCCAAGAATGTAGGCACTGTGAGAGCAATTGCCTAGAGCAGAAACAGATGTAATTGTTCAGAATTTATTAAATATAATACCAATGAAATAGCCCTTTCATGGGATCTCAGCAGGCTTTTCTGCTCAGCCATAAAAATACTGAAACAGAATGTCCATATCCCTCCCTCTACTTACTTGTAGTTCTCATTCTAAGAATAACAGATGCAACATTTGTATCTTTACTCCAGGCCAGGTTAAGGATCGATATAATTGTACATCACTTCAATAAATCACAACATATCATGAATTCTGCAATAATTCAAGAAAAAATTGTAGAGGAAATGTAACTTATACTTTGTATTTCCATGCTAATTTCTTTATAGCTTGCCTCTAACATCTTTGGGTGTAGACAGGTCTAACAGAACCATCATGTTGATGTCACTGATGCTGGGAGGGGGGAAATCATCCCATCTCTTTAGTCCATAAATTCATAGAATGGAATCATAGAATGGTTTGGTTTGAAAGGGACCTTAATAATCACGTAGTTCCAAGCCCCCTTCCATTGGCCATGATTGCCTAAGTATTTAATTTTTACAGGTATTTTAAATACCTCAGCTATGCTTCAAGACAGGAGGGACAGACAGATGAGGCTCTGTCCTGTGGCTCAAAGGCTGGAGTTAAGATCCAAACTCCTTCAGCAAGTGCTGTTTATTTATAGCAGGCTGGATTTGAGCATCTCCTAAAATTCAAAGACACAGGTGAACCAGGCAGGAAACACTCCACAAGTGAACGGCATGGACTGATGCCACTTCCAGATCCTGTTTGCTCCCTGACTAGTGGCTCATTTCGTGCCGCACATGGCTTTGACACACCAGTTACTCAGAGACCCCCCTTTAAAGGGGGCTCAACTCTTCTCCACCAAACCCAACGTGCTCCCAGCTGGCAAGAGCAACTCAAGTCAAGAGCAAAACAAACTCTATGCGCTCGTTTCCAACAGGCTGTGTGATTACTGAGAGGAGAGAATCGCTGCTGCTGCTGCTATAGAAACGGCAGCGCCGGCGCGGGGACCACGTGCAGCTGCAGCACACCTGGGACTGCTCACACTGTGACATGTGCCAGGGACAGCATCCCACTGCTGGATCACCCCAAAGGCTGCAGGGAAGGCCACAGAAATACCCAAAACCAGAGCCTCTGCTCTCTTTCGGAACTTTTCAAAGCTGGTATTTTTCTTGCCAGCAGGCGAGAGCTGCTGCTAAATACAGCATCACCCAAGCCAGGTTACAACTTGCTCTGCACTGCCTTGCAAAACAAAATTCATTGTAAATTTAGTGCTACTTACCCAGCTCTGCCTAGTCTGGATGTGGGAAATGGACCCAGCACCTCTGCACAAACCTGTGGGTGATAACATCCTAAGGGAACATCCAGAGCTCAAGCAGCAAATGCCTAAATCCTCTTCTGCTCTGCTGGGCTCTCACTGCCCTCCATCATCTCTGCAAACCATGGAAATAAACCAGGGACCACTGAAAATAAAAGATCCCTTCAGATACCAGAAGGCTGATTACTATTCTACAGACATATTTAAAGGATTTTGTTAAATAAATTCATTTTGCAAGCATTGTTTAAATACAAAAGCTGAGCAACCAAGTGGAAAAAATTACTGTATTTCCCTAGGAAAACCCCTTTCATGTCATAAACTGCAGTAATTAAAAAAGCAAAGATATGAAATGTTGTATTTATGCAGTGATTTGAAGAAGAAAAGCATTAAAAATCC
>JAOXXN010000137.1:21298328-21318586 GCA_026770055.1 Myrmophylax atrothorax
TTAGTACATAAGTACACTTTTTATTTTTTATTTTTTTACAATAAATAAAAAGATTGCACTGTAATTGGTATTTAAAGTACTGTATGCAGTATATAGTATAAATAAACCTAAGAACAAAAATAATGTTGTTTTTTCCCCATTACTTTGGTTAAGGGAATATAATGCTAGTACAGGACACTGAATCTTAGACAATGGAGACAGAGGACAAAAAAGCTAAGACAAAAGCAAAACCAAGTAGCAAAAATATACAAAAACAAAAGGCAGGGAAATACACTGTGTCTGTTGCACCCTTTTGGAATCTATTTGCACCTCCAGCTCATTTAAGTCCCTGAGGTACTCGCACAATGTTGACTTATTATAAATAACCCAATAACTCAAGAGTTAAAAATCTAGTGTCTCGATGGATTAAAACGTGCCTGGGAAGGGGCAGGGGGGAGGGGGGACACTGCCATCAGAGCAGGGACCACTCCTCTGCAGGACTCTCATTTCAGCTTTGCCAGGTACCAAGTTATTTCAATTAGCCCCGTGGTAAGAACAGCATAGACACCCATTTAAGGTTTTTAAAACAAACAGATGTAATTTCTGATACCTCCAAGAAAGTTCCATAAAATGGATACCCCTCCAAATATAATAATAATTACAAAAAAAGATCAACTGACAGTAAAGTTTGCTTCCATTGAGTGTAAATCTCACCTAATTCAGTAGAGGCAGTAAGCTGTCACCAGCTCAAATCATATAAATCAGGCTGAATACAATAGAATAATATCTAGTATTAGATTAAGAATAGTTATATACAGTGACAAACAGACAAGTTAAAGCAGCTTTTTAATAGCTGAACATGGGAATAACTAACTATTGCACAATGCCCTCTTACTTAAAATTACTGCTAGGAATCAAAATGGTAAAAAGAGATCTATAATGCTTCATAATTCATATGCAGTTCGGTTATTTGATTTCTTATACAGGCAGTTTATAGTGTTGTAACTGTAAAAATAATAGAAAAAAAGGTTTTTCAGCTGCAGGATACCGTTCCAATTTAAATGCACTAAACGTTTAAAATAACAACTTAGGTTTTATCTTGAAATATTGGGGCAAACGTAGTGAATAATTCATAGGCAACATTGCTAATACTGTTCAAGGAAAAACTGGTACTTGACTAACACTGTATTCTAGTCTTACCGCTATACACACTTGTGACTAATGTTTAGAAGGAAAAAGAAGAGACAAAAAAGTGACTCATGATTAAAATTTCCCAAATAGTAAGATAAGAGACTGTATGAACTTCAGTGAAAAAACCCATAACAATGTTGAAAAGGCAAATTGGTGACAATTTTGAAATTGTGAAGGAAAAAACCCCAATCTTGCTTTTGGTATCTGGTTTGCTTGTTTCTCCAGTTTGACCACTTCCTAGTTTTGAATTTCAAAAAGGTGCATCAAAACACTGATTTATCTTTCTTCAAGCTAGAACTGTAAAAACAAGAGAAGTATATAAAATGCATGGTAGAACAAAAAGATTTCAAAAAAAAGGAATATCTGAATAAATGTGTGGATTATAATGCGTAGCATTAGTTAAATTTGTATCTCAAAACTTCCATTGAATTCTCTACTTCATAAAGAAGTATTGTAATATACAGGCGAATATAATCGACAAACTTGCGAAGCCGAGGACAATGAGGGCTGCAAACTGTTCATCAGTAGGAATCATGCTCTTCATCTTGGGGTCATCCACGCTTCCCATTTCTCCTGCAAGCACGACATCGTTCCGCTGGAGCGCGAAGGCAACGGAGGGGCTGAAAGGTCCACTGAGCTCCTGTGAGGTATCCAAGCACCGGCGGCAGACGCAGACGCGAAACCGATAGTCGGTGTTGACTTGAAGGCCTGAGATGTGGAATGTGGTCTCTTCTCCCTTGTACACCTTCCAAACAAAACAGGGATCCCAGTCAAATACACAGAGCAAGACAACCTCCTCCTTTTGTAGCATCAAACAACTTAAAGGAATAATTGCATGAGATTCTGAAAGGCTTTGAGCCAGGAAGTTCAGTCAAGTGTGTAAGGAAACACTCTTGGAGCTCTCAAGGGGAGGAACTCACTAAGTCAATGCAGGTTTTAGATAAACAGAGAGATGTGGAGGACGATGTGAGAGACGTCCAACCATGAGAGCTCTCAATACAGAGTGTTCAACGATATCAGTGCACACAAGCACAGACAACACATCAAGCGTAAGACACCTTTTTTGGGTGTGATAATAAACTATTTCTGTACTCTGAAAATGTGACTGTGTGCCTAAAACATGTCTAAGACTTAATAACCATGTTTGGCCTCAAAAGAAAGAAAACCTGCCAATAAGGTTATTCTAAGTCACTCAATGTGGTAATTGTACAATTGCTTACAAATATTAATGTGTTTCCCCTCACATTTCTCTCAAGAAACAGCAATCTTGCCAGAAACTACACTTTCAGAACTGCGGAAATAATATAATATTATTAAGGTATGAAAAAGCTCCTCTTGACTGCATTTTATTTGGTTCTTTACTAATCCAAACCCATCACACATTTAGGTTAATCAAACATAGGTATGGCATGACTCTGAGCACAAGTCACAGTATGAGAAAGGAGAGAGAACCGAATATCTGAGACAGTTTTGTGACTTAAATGGAAAAAGACCGCTGGAAACATTCACAAACTCTGAAAACAAATTATTTATATGATAGAGGGTTGTTGAAACTGGTACTTTATGAAATGTAAAATGTGTCACAAAGTTCCTGGGTGTGCTGGGAGAAAACTATCCCAAACTTCAGATACTTCTTCCTCTGCTCATTTACCATTTCCCTTCCTCCTCACAGCAGGAGCAGAAGGCTGAGAGTATTTCTGCCCTCCCAGAGGCGAGAACTCATCTTAGAAAAAGGTAGCCAGTGGGAAATTAGACCTGAGCCCACAGAGGACTTCTTGTGCATTAGAGTAAGAAATGAGTAGGAAAGAGAAGAGACCTGCTCAGCTAAACACCACTGAAAGAGCCCAGCTTTCCTGCCCTGTTTGTCCCTGAGACTCATCCCTCGGTTAAACAGCTGGTTGCTGATTTCTTGAGAAGGTCTGGGACAAGAGATTAAGGTTTTTCTTTCATTTTTTTCTCTTCCTTCCTTTTAAACTTTCGCAGCTTTTCCAGATACAATTTGAACGATGGTGACTCTGGGTTTCCAGACTAAGCAGAATTCTCTAATTGGCTCACGTTTCTTGGCCCCAAGCATAGATCAAGGAACAACATTTAAATAAATGTTACCTTTCTCAAGTACCCACAGCACTTGCAGGAATTTCCCTCTAGGTCAAGTGACAGGAATACAACAATTCATACCATAAATCCCTGCAAGTAGCCACACCTTTGCACTGCTGCCTTTCTTGTCTTTGTTTGCATTTCCAATGCAAGTGAGAAGTGAGGCAAAGTAAGTGCAGGGAAAATAAAACTGAAAGTGCTGTAGCAGTTCACAGAAATGTGAGGGTTGGAACATCTGTTTGCAAAGCCCATCTCACCCCAAGAGCATCTCTGCTGGTCTGTTTTCCAACGGCAGCTCCGTTTCTAATACCCACCTGTTGAGGGCATCTGTCCTCCAACTACTCCATCACCAATGCTACACCCTGTAGGTGGTTAACACTTCAGTTGACTCCTAAATCTAAATGCTCATGCAAAGAAAAGTTGCATTTGTTTGGCATGTAAATGTAGGTTCGGTGAGTAAAGAAGGATGTGTTCTTCCAAAGGCCACAGCCATGATTCTTCCACTTGGAGGATATATCTACCTCTCATTTCTTTAGACTCTCACACATGGTAACTCAAGGTCCTTATAAAACAACTGCAAGCAAGGTATTTTTACTTATTAACTTCATTTCAAAACATAGAATCAGAGAAGCTCTACTTCCTGTGGCCAATAAATAAACTTTTGCAACCAATATGACCACTTCTAAACCAATATAAAAATCCAATGAAATACAAATAATGACATTTAATAAAAAAATTACAATCTAGGCTCACACATTAGATTTAACAGATACTAGGGATGGGATATATACAACCTGTCTTTGCACTGTAAAAAACCTTTTCAGTTAATTGGTTTTTTACTTGTTTTGTTCTGTGAAGGTGGTGAATACCAGTGTAACTGGAGGCCAAGTTTGGCTAGATCAAAGATCTATATCTTCATTACAGTCTAACAAGTACAGATGACCAGTTCACTCGAGCCAGCCACTCAACAGCACTTGGCAGAAAAATGCCAGACAGCCAAGTGAGAGAAGAGTGTACCTTTAAGGAACGTTTGAAATATAGTTCAAAGTATACAGAATACATGAATTAATACTCACTAATGACAAAGACAAAACATTTCCTGCTTAGTGCTAGGGAGGTGGTGGAAATTGTCCTGCTTCCAGGGGTTGGATGAGTACTCAGCATCACACTAACAAGTAAAAAACTGTGCTTAATTGTTGCACAGACACATGCTTGGTTGTGAACACTGTTACACTCTGTGAATGGACTTCACGTACACAACAGAATAAAAAATTGACAATTATGAACAAGGTCTATAAATCTGCCAAACAAATATGACATTGAATATAACTCTATAAAGCAGCAGAGTACTTTATATGTAGCACATTATGCTTTGGTGGCCAACAAGCCAAAGTGAAGTGGCTACACAATTTATCACTTTCAGCTCCTAAAAACAGCTCTTCTGTTTAGGCACTTCATAATATAATAAAAACGTGATGAGCATTTTGCCTGGCTCCCTCAATGAAAATGTCATCACAAGTAATAAACTGCTGCTGAAGCCTCTGATGGCATTTGATCCTACTGGTCCAGGCTAGGCAGTTCACAGAATTCCTGCAGGCAAATATTTCTCAGTTTCACTGATCTCATTAAATAATTCCACCCCTCCCTCCATCTTTTCCAAATAATAACAATGACAGCATAATTGCCCTATAAGCAACACATTGGAAAGTGTAAGATATGCCTTACCTGGTTGTTGCATCCCAATGCAACAACCAATGCATGGAATAATTCATAAAAGCCTACTTTTTATGGTGATAAGAAGATAAAGAACCATAGAATGGTTTGGATTGGAAGAGGCCTTGATGATCATCTCATTCTAACCCCCTGCCATGGACAGGAACACCTTCCACTAAACCATATTGCTACAATCCTGTCCAACCTGGCCTTGAACACTTCCAGGGATGGGTTTCAATCTATGTTGAAAGCATGTCCACTTGAAAGGTTTAATTTCTTCTAATTCACCTGACAGATTTCTCTTCGTGTGAAATAATAAGCCAGTTTCTTAAACTCCACTCAGCTTTGCTCATTCCACTGCTGAGCTGCTCGTAAGCCCTTCAGAACTCTGTGGACCGCCTTGTCTCCTGAACAGAGAAACAAGAGTCTCTCGGACCAGCTGACATGAGGTTACCTGCACTGAAAAACCCTAAAGAGGGGAAATTATTTGCTCCATCTCATGACACGAAATTGGCACCAGGAGGCAGAGGAAATGCTCAATGCAAGCAGCACTAACACTAAATGCCAACAGGGCCTGTACAATTCTGTTGTATTTTGGCACAAAACCAGTCCAAGTGCCTTTGACTTGCTGTTGCAAATAGAGAAGGAAACCCAATTTTGGCTGATTAGAGCTTTACAGAAATAAACAGTTCACTAAAGCGTTTCAGACATTGTGTGTCTACAAAGTCTAAACCACAGCAAAAACAAAAATAAAAGTGAGAGCTTGGTATGACTGACTGGGCTCTCCCAGGCACCCACCTCTTGGTCCAGACCCGTGCAGGCTTCCCACTGCATTGCTGGGGATTTTCACACACTCCATGTATCCTACCTTTTCTTCTTTTGACAAGCATTTGGGGACAGTTTTCTCCCAGAACAGATGTGGCAGAAGCTGATGAAACACCACTGCCTCCAAATGCTTGGAAATTTCAAAGGTAAAACATTTTGCCTCACCAGCAAACAATTTAAGGGTAAGGAAGATTTAACAAGCTCAGCTCTCATTTCCCATGGTCAGTTCTGATGAAGAACTGGTTCCTGGGTGATTCCAGCCCCAGAGTTTCTTAACTGGGAAACTAAACCTTAGGCTGATGGGCATGACAACCATTATTCTGAGCTCCAGCTCCTGCAACTGCTGCACAGCACAGCTCACTCCCCAAACTCCAGATTAAAACTATGCAAACCTGGAGACAATTTCACACGTTTTGAAAGTAAATTCTGACTAAGCCTTGCTAAAGGTGCAAGAAACAGAAAAACAAATCCGGGCCCACTGATTCCTGGAATCTGCTGTGGTTTACATCCTGATTCATAAACAAGGAAGATTTTATTTCCTAAAAAAACCTGCTTCTGTAAAATTATCTGAATAGATAAAGCGTACAGATACACAAAAAGGAATATGTCATGTGAGAAATAGGAAAAGGAGCAGTTTAGTATTTTTTAAACACACTTTTCAGGGAGCTAAAATGTTATCTGCTTAGCTCCTGCCAATCAGTTATTCAGACAATTCTCAGCAGAGAAATATTTAGAAAATGTTCTCCCAGAGGAAGGCAAGGATGGTTATAGTCCCAGCCTGAAAAAAGTGCTTTTGAGTACTTTTCTATCACCTCTGCAAGGTCAAATGGTGGAAAACCAGCAGCTTTTGGGCTGTGGAGGGCTGCAAACACTGGAGTACAGGAGAGATGGTCTAGAGGGAAATTACAGCTCTACCCAAAAGCATGTCTGTGGCTAATGTTGCAGCAGGGGAAGGAATAACTTCCTTTCATTCCTTTATTGCCATTAATAGCCTGAAAATCTATAATTATCTTTCGTTTGTGCAACCCTTCAAAACAATTCGCAAAATGTTTCTAATATAATATGCCCCTTGAGATATGTATGCAAAATATATATGTCATTTGCAGGGAATAAAATAGATTTAAAAATAAATTTAGGACTTGGACTTCAAAGGTAATTAACGTACCACTAACATTAATGAACATATCAATGACACTGCTTCTCAGTTAAATAGTTGCAGGTGATCACAGGCAGGCCACAGAGGGAAAGTGAAATCTATTAGCCAGAAAATCACTGAAAGATATTTATATATTTTATCTCCTCTGCACATAACAGGAGCTCAGAGTGTGCTCACAGCCTCTGCAGCTCAGCCCATGCACAGTCACTGATGTGCCCCAGTGCTGAACCATCACCCACACTTGTGATAAACATGAAACATTTTGATGGGCAAAACTGACTTCTGAGAAGGTGAAACAGTGGAACTCTCCCTCTTCCCCATGGCTGGGTATCAGGCAGCCCAACTACACAAGTCCCAGTGCCAGCTTTGAGGATCCCAGCCGGGAGCTTCTTCCAGTGAGTTGTTTGTGACAACTCAAGCAAAAACCCCTCATGAGGGTCATGCCTCATGAGAAATTAAGACCTTCAGTGTAAGAAGACCCTGAAAGTACTTTTTATTTCCTTTACTGCTGGGGTTTTTTTTTCAAACCACAAGTTCTTGACTGTGCAAATTAAGCCAACACCTACCTCCAAGGAATATGAAGCCATGGCCAGTTCTCCCCAAGGACATCCAGAATATTTTAAACACTGGAGCTATGTTTACCAAAGCTGTATGTGGAGGTTACACCAAGGCTACTTTGTGCATCAGGCAACAGCAAAATGGGTCCACTTACCACTTGCCATGGACATTATGAGGCCACGGCAGTACACAGAGGTTTTATTATCTATACCAGCACCAAAACCAAGTTAGGTTTCTGAACCCTTACCACTCCCATGAATTGTGCTGCATTTTTAATGTTATTTTTGATAATTAATTCACAGTAACACTCAAAAAGAGACTGAAGAGGAACAAAGAGACAGTTGCAAAGAAAGTACTACCCTACACATATTTTTAAGGGTTTAATTTAAGGTTTAGTATGTCTCATTCCCTAATTTGGATTTATTTGGAATCTGTGTGACAATGAAAGCAAGCAGAGGAAAAAGACAGAGCACAGATGAAGTGCACTGCAAATCACACAGTCAGAGGTGTGACAGATGAAACAAAAGGTCTAGCTGTGAATGAGCTGTTCTGAACTGGTGCTCCAGCGAAGTGCCCACTTGTGAGCTCTAATTGAGACTGGCAAGGAAAGGATGAGCTGTACTTCATTCCCTTTGTTTCTACAGTGCCAGGAAGGATATCCAGCAGTTACGCATTTGTGCATCAAAACCTCAGACAGGAATGGGACAGATGAACAGACCATTTTCAAGTTGTGTACTTGACTGAAATCCTTGATGGATGATCTTACAATCAGCTTAGTGAAGAAGGAATTAATCTACCTACTTCATCTCATCTTCAGATAATGGTTAACACTAGGAAGCTCAGAAGCAAGCCTGGGTGGACAGAATTGTAACTTCTCAAAGGTTAGTTCAGTTAAAAATAGCGATTAACTACAGAGCGTAAATCACTGCAATAAGATAATGGTGTTCTATACACTCCCCTAGGGGAGAAAACAACCCATTACAGTCCTTCATTTTGATTCAGCCTTTACCAAAGTGCACCTGACACATCACCAAAGGGTGTAATTCAATACAAAGAAGCAGCACAGCAATTTTTAAAAACCATTTCCATTATGACATCAATTTTGCAATATTAAACCCAGGCCATTTCCCTACCTGCTTGTATTCAGACTCTCTTCCAACCAGTACCTGCAGAATATAACCAACAGGATCTCCCTTCATGGGTGGGACCATTTCCCAGGTAATTTCACAGGAGTTTCCTCCCAACTGTGTCACTCGAGGGGCTACAAAAAAATGAAATGAGTTAACATTTAATATAAAGACTGGATTGAAATCTTACTCATTTTATGAGCACTGTAATATACACCAGAACATTTTAAGAAGAGAACTTTGGGACATCACAGGGGTAAGTAGCACATAATCTGTACTATCTGTACTATCTGTATGTGGCCAAAAAATCATATTGCCATCACCACCAGATGAAAAAGTAAAACCTAAGTCACTCAAAAGCCTCATTTATTTCAGGACAGTCTTGTCTTACTAGGCAGTTCAGAATTCTTGTGGTATTAAACAATAAAAAACACTATCCACAAAAATCTGGGTGAAATTTAGAGCTGATTAACAAGCTCCTAAGAAGTTTATTTTAGGACCCAGATACCTTCTGCAGAAGGGTAATAAGCTGATAGGTCATTTCTCATCTGTGTGAGCCAGCACAAAGGGGGAGTGGGTGTGACAGAAAACACTGAACTTTTAAAACTCAAGTGAAATGCTGTGCACTGATCTTTTCAAAAGAGAAGCCAACACACAAATTACACAGGCATTCACAAAGGCAGCAATTTTGTGGAGTTCTGAGCACACACCTGTGCTGGTGGAGACACCTGCACATTCCTCCCATGCTACACATCATTGAAAGAGAGGAATAAAACCAAACATTTCATTCAGGAAAAAGAGAAGGAATGTGAGAAGAGAAACTAAATCCCTTAGTAAGCCTAGTCTGGGAAGCAAAATCACAAGCATGATTTTAAAAACTTGGATTTGTCTGTAACTCCAAGCCTGACATCCAGATGATCAGACCTGCTGTTTCTGGCCAGACTTAGACTAGTCCTTTCACCAGAGCTCCAGAGCAATTCAATTTGTCAGCTGTCACAGGGGGTGCTGCCCTTGGGAGAGACCTCTCACCAGCTGAAAGCCAGAAGATTCTATACCATGCCCAAGGGCAAGCTCACAGGTAAGCTGAGCAGAGCCCTGGCAGTGTGTTTATATGGACAACTAAGCATCTGCCACCGGAAGGCATCAAAAAACTGCAACAGCATCCAGGGTCCACCAGCCTCTTGATCAGGCAAAGAAAGCAGCACAATGCCAAAAAAAAGTGAAACTGGAAGAAACAAGAGCACTGAACACTTTAGCAGATGGTTAACATGTGCACGTGCAAGGACATGAGCTCGTTAAAGGCAATCTGGAGCCTCAACCCTACAAAAACAGACAACAGGAGGGTCTATAAAAGAAACAAATGCTGCTGCATACATTAGATGAATTTCAGACTGATTTGTTACTACCCAAGAGGAACACATGAATCATATGAGGACCCAAATGTAATCAATATCCATTTACTTCTCTCTGCACATCTGTCAGTGTCGAGAGACTGATAATAGACGCCTTCATCTCAGCTCACAACAACATTCTCATTTATTTGTCCTCCTCCTTCCATCCCTCACCCCAATACACGTAGATTTTTGTCTGACACAAAACACTGCCATTAACAGCAATGCTATTTTAGGGTTGGCATCACTAAGTGAGTAAGGAGACTTTATAGGAGAATAAACATTTGCTTCTGATGGATGAAAAACTGAACTAAGTTTATCACATAAATTCCTCTGTATTGCTCTGAACACATAAGGGAATCAACACCATCATTTAGGCTCATCAGATGTCTTCTCCCTATAGCATCACCTCCCCTTGTCAGTGTTCACTAGCAGGTTTTGTTGTGCCCTTTTCTCTGTTTCAGCCAGTGTTTTGCCGTGTACCCAAGGTCCTAGCCTACACACGACCTGGTATTTGCACCGTATTTTACTGCTTGATATTCAGCTGGGGGTGTGAATCATATTTAACAGGAACTCAATAGGCAGGCAGGGAGTTTAAAACAAAACCCTAGGTGAGGTGCATTGAACAAAACAGATTAGCATCCAACAAAATTGAGATGTGACTACAGTGCATGCCAGTACCCCTGTGCTGGTTTTATCCACTTAGTGCTGCAGATGCACCTGCCCACACCAGCCTGGGTCATCCAGCACATCTTACATCTATGTGATGGTGTGAATCAGGATAATTCACCTCTGGCTAAAATATCTTTACCCTCAATCACAGATATTTTTCGCTTGAGAGTGTTGTTCTTCCTGGGGGTGACTCTGAGCAGCAAACCTAGGGAAATACACCCCTGCAGTGTGCTCCCCTCTCTGCATATTTGGTTACAAAAGGTGTCAAAATGACCAAAGTCAGATTTTGAATATAGAGCAGCAAACAAAACCTGACAGTTGCTGCTTCTCACAGTGAATGACACAACTTGACAGGGAAACTTAAGCACACAGGAAAAAGAGGTGCATCTGTTTTCAGCTCAGCTGATCTGACAGCCCATACAGCGAACCTCCTGCCTTTGTAACAGGGCAAAGGAGGTCTAATTAAGCCTAGAACTAAAGGCCTCATTATATGAAGTTTTATAATGAAACATCTTTTACTGTGTTTTGCACTGTTTCTACTTTTGTTCCTTCCTTCCTCCTCCTCAGAAGGAGCATAATTACTCAGGACAACATTTACACAGAGTAAAAGGCATTTCATTATAAAACTTCATTTAATTAGGCCTTTAGTTCTTCTGGTGGAACACATGCTGAGTACTAAATCTAATGCTCTATAGGTGAAATATTATAATTAATTTTATACATTAAAGGAAAACTAAATCCTGAAGTTCTATGTTGGACATCACCTACACAACTGAAAACACTGAACTTTATTAAAGCTTAAGTTTGTAGGTACACATATAAGATTACAGCTGTTAGATCCCTTGTGTAAATGCTGCAGTAATCCAGAGCAATGCCCTGGCAAAGGTTCCCTAGCAGCAGCATTTTATGTACAACAACAGTTTATGTATAAAAACAGTGGCTGACACAACATTTATGTTGTTTATGTGATTTTTCTGGTGATAATTTAGCTTCTCACCATAACTTCACAATTCACAGAAATCTACAAGCAGCACAAACTCATTTTTCATATGTGTTATTATGGTAACCCTTACAGACTCACTGCATGCTTTACAATTACAGAACTATTTACAGATATGTAAAAAATCTTCTACATACCTTTGATTGCAGGTGGGACTGACTTAGTTGTGCAGAAGGTACAGATTTCTGAGAAAGGTCCCTCCCCAGCATCATTTACTGCCTGTATTCTGAATGAGTAACAAGTGGACTCTGTCAGCCTTTGTATCTTGTACGTATGACTTGGTCCCCTATAAATTGGGATAAACCTGAAGCAATAAAAATGAGAACATGTTACACTGGAGTGGCACTGACATTCCTGGTTATTACATTTATCAGCTCGAAGTATCCATCTTGTAAAAACTGGCTCTGGTGACCTGTTAAGGGCATGTATAAAAAAATGTCACATTATTAACACACGAAGAATGATGAGGAGATTGGGGAAAGCAGAAGCTCATTGTCCCCTTTGCAACTAATATTACCTTGCAGAATGATTACATGAATTATCAGGAAGAACATCGGCCAATGGATTTCCTGCTACCCAGGAATCAAGAAGGATTGAACTCAAGTTCTGCTACAACACACTGTGTGTGCTACTGGTTTAAACTATCATTAAAACAAGATTAATATGATGACTGTCTTCTGGATTCCAACTCTATTTGCACATTAAGACACAAAGACCACATCTTATGCTCTTCTGTGTCATCTTAAGCTGGAGTAATTCTATTTAAAACTAGAACATTCAGATTCTGTAATATATTTGTAATATGTTAACAGTTCTCAGTTCTGAAGAGCTCACAGGCTGAAGACAGTCAAATAGCAGAGACAGAAACGGGTTTGGAGAGAATGCAGTGGTCTGTGAGTGAGAAGGCACAGGGAAAGCATGCTTATCATGAGGGGGATATGGAGGATGGAAAAGGATGCCAGCCTGGGAGTGCTGGGCGTGCCCATTCTGACAGCTCTGCTCGAGAGCAGGCTGAGCAGACCACACCGCACTATGCAAGTGACTTCCATAACACTTCCACTGACAAGACTTAAACATGAGAGCACACAAACTTGGCCAACAATGTAATACAGAACAAAAGCAAGTAATCTAATCTTGTAAAAACAAAAATAAATGTGCAGTTGCTAAAGAGAATCAGACTTCTATCTTCTATCACTCTGCCCAGGTAAGTGCTTTTCACTAATAGATGTATGATAGACAGCAATTTCTAGCTAAGAACCTGATGCCCAGGTGCTGAGCAGAATGGGGATGAAAGTAAATTAAGAGGAAGCACCCACATCACTCAGCTTCCAGTGGGAACAATGTCTTGCCTGCAACAGTCCTGAATTTGGAGAACGTAAAATTTGCTGCATAGGATCATTTTTTTTTAATATTATTTAGTACACTTATTCAAGTACCTTAACCATTTCAGCAGATTTTAAATCACCAGAAAGCCAAGAGAGATTTGTTTTTGACCTCGCTATCCAGGTGCTCACTTTATCCTTTGGCTTTGCATGAGACACACAGTATAACCAATTTGAGCATTTCAAAGAAACTGGGTCTGTCATTAGCTCTCAGGGACAGAAATCAATTTGTATTACATTATGATTGCAATCCATGTAAGTACAAACAGATCAAGAATCATCTGTAGTAAAAGGACATGTTCTGGTCATTCAAATTGCTGGAAATGTTCTCTGAGGACTCATGTGACTTACTACCCCCACACCTTGATTGAAAATCAAAGATCTAGGCCCAAAAGTTTAAGAGAGGAAAGTTTAGAGACAATTTCCAAACAAGAAATGTCTGTGGTTTGTTTTTTTTTTATCTTTATGTTTATATCATTTAAGAACTACCTGTCATCCCACATTTCTGAGGCTCACATAAGCAGCCACAGCACGTTCAAAACACTGACACAAACCTGTTCTCATAGAACAAAATTTGAGATTCACTGTGTGATGAGCAAAGCACACACACTTAGGACAGCATTCAGACTGAGGAGACAAGACTGCTCTCCCTCTCATCTCCACTTCTTGCAGCTCAATCAGGCAGCTGGCTCAGAAACCACTGCAGTACTCTCAGAAGTGCAGAGACTTGTCCCAACCCTGATCCAATGGCAAGAGATAGCAAGAAAGATGCAAAGCATATTTTAGAGTAAAGATCTCTTTGTAATCATCAGCAGAGTTAGTTAAGCAAGGGAAAATAAATATTCCTTACCCACTAACAAACAAGGACAGGCTGGGCTTAAGGTACACTGCTAGACATTTATATGCTCAATATCAATGACTTAGTCCTCAAATTACATTTTACTTTTTGGATATGATTAAGGTTTCATAAAATTGAGAAACTGATTGGGAAAAACACTTGAGCCCCTCCTGTCATTTGGGAATGGGACTAATACTCTCAGTTTAGTGGATACTAATATTCCTATCCAGTTACCATCTCCACTCATTTTTACTTCTTTATCTCAGAAAACATCTGTAAGGAAAGTAAAATTATGGAAAAGCTTGCACCACAAGACTGCAATGAAAACACACTAAAATTTCTGAGGTTCGACCATCTTTGAAGAAAGAGGGCTTCCAATTTTGGAAGAAGAAAGGCTGATTACTGTGTCAGTCAAATTCAATTGCTGTTGGGATTTACTATGACACTAATGTTTTGTAATTGTGTTTGAAGTTGTAGATCACGATGCAAGATGCATAATGAAGATGAAACACTAACTTCAAAATACCAGCGATTTTTTGATGATAAGGTAGTATTTTTCTCATGTCTAAAGTAGGCACTTCATAATCCTCCAGGTTTATTTCTGTTATTTTCAAAAATAGAGTAGTTGATTGATGTAGGTGGCTATAGATTTAGAGCAACATATCCTGCAATCTTTTTTCCCTTCCCTGGGCTTTCTGCTGAAGGACCACAAGGAACATGTTGTTGAGTCAATCAGTGTTTCTGCACATTGCTACTGTTATGTCTGGATGCATTAAAAGTTATCTAAAGGAAGATAATTTCTTCATATTATTGCCATTTTATTTTTTAAATCTAAGGATTTAGATTTAAATCAAAATGTAATTAAAAAAGCACATTTAAACATAAGCTCTATATGTGTTTTTCTTCTTGGCAAGCCTGACATTGTTCACTGTGCTTCATCCACATCTTGGTCCATACATTTTCTTAAGAATAAGTCAGCTTTGAGCTTGTTTGCCAGGATTTAATCTCTTATGCACGTAAAAGTTGACTTAATCTGTGTATGGAAAAGATCACATGTTCTCTATCTCTTTCTCACTGGTTTGCCCAGCTGAATTTAAAAGGCAGAGGGCTACATACCTTAACTGGCACCCTGCCTTTGAAAACACACTGCCTCTGTGGGTTAATGGCATTCTCAATGCAGATTTTTTTTTGTTTTGCTTTTTTAAAGTTTGCACCCTCCATAATTAAATCTGAATTATTCTAATTCACCAGGCAGTGGTGTTGCCTCTCCTCTCCACTGAATTAACAGTGGATATTGAAAAGCAACTTTCTCCAGGGATGGAGACACTCTCCAGAGGCCACTTCCCTGTCACCTCACTGATCTGATCCCAATTCTCCCTTCCCAGACATTCTCACATTGGTCATGGATTATTCATTTACCTGTTCACAGCAGAGAGAACATGATGTCCTACAACAATTGTTAGGGAAACACCACTGCTGTTAGGTTTTCATCAATACCTTTTTATTCTCAGTGAAGATCTTCTTGGAAATGTTTTACATGTTGCAGCTATTTTGTCTCCTCCACTTTAGTCACTTCCAGTTGAGCAGAAGAATACGAATGTACTCGCTCTAGCTCTGCTCATTAGTTCCCAGCACATTTTAATCAGCAGGTTCTCTTTCAACTCTTGGGGTTTGTTTATATTCTGGTAACCCGTTGGTTTTTACATGAATTTATAATCTGAAAACAGTTCGACCGTACAGCACCAAATAAGATGGCAATCTTGAGCTGAGGTGCAAAGGCTGAAATAGGCATCTGAATTGGTTCTGTTCCTGCCTCCCAAAAATGTGGCCACCTGCCACAATTTCGGCTGGAGAGGAATCATTAACACAGCACTGGTCCGACCTGGCGACCTGAGGCTTCACATCAGCATACAAGGGAAAGTGCCCAATTAGAAACTAAAGTACAAGCATTTCCCAAGCCAACATCTCTTTTAATAGCACTAACGCAACACTGTGTTGTTATCTGCATATTTATAGCCCCCACCTGCTTTCTTAGACTGTTCCTCTAATTTGGTTAAAGAACTTTATCAAATACTCACTGATTTCCGTGGTTTGCTCTCCCCACCAGCAGCTTGCTGTACTACAGGTGGCACCAAGGCAAGAAAGGCTTCAAACCAAACCCACCTAATTCAGAGATACAGGAGCAAAGTCCATGGACAATTTTTTCATTTCTGCTTCTGTATTTTAAAACATTTAACTCAAAGGGAAAAGCTTCACATCTGCAGCATCCCCACATCCATCACTGCTCCTACAACAGCACCAGGCTGACCTGATCTTTTCAGCTTTGGGGCACCTTTCCAAGCCACTCTTTGGGACCTCCTTTGTCAGGCAGATGATGAGAGAAGGACAAGAGTTCCCCTCAAGAGTTTTGTGTTCCCACAACCTCTCCCAACCCTGGTTTCCAGTCCCAACATGAGGTATGGACCAAACAGATGGTGTGACCCCTTTGGTCTCAAGATCTGCTTACTAGAAAACACCTTTATTACATTACATATAATCTGTCTAATACTGTATGCTCACCACTGTCAGTATGATCTTTGTTCCTAGGAATACTAACAGTAACAGGACCCAGCGAAGCAGACAACATTTCCCTCCTTACACTTAAAAAAGCAAAAATAAGTAGAGAATGGAAAAAGAGAAACGATAACATTCAGATGGGAAGACTTTGGTTTTCTTTACTGAATTATCTTGCACATCTGCAGGCTAGACAAAGGGTACTTGCAGCCAGAAATCGATTTTTAGCTTGTTTCTACTATATCATCTTTCATCTGGTGCTGAATTCGAGATTGTAACCCATATTTACAACAGATAGTCACTTGTCAGATGTCTGGAATTATTGAGAATGGAAGTACTTCAGCCTACAGAAGCTCCAGTATAGCAAGAAAAATTGCATTTTTGGAAGAAACATCCGGGCACATTCAGGAGGAATGGAAGACAGATCAGCAAAATACCTGACAGATGATTCCTGTGTGCAGCCACATCTGGGGCCAAGCAACAGACAGCAAGGATAACTTAAATGGGAATTAGCAGCATTTGAATGAAAGATCTGGGAGAGATTAGGAATAGCATCCACTGGCCTGTTGAAACTACATTCAGTAAGTACTAAGTGACTAGGCAGCTGGCAACAGCTTGCTTGCAATGGCTATGTGTTAATAAGCAATATCAGATAAAAATAAGAGAGGACTCAAAGCTAAAACCAAAAGAGAATAAACTCAGTTCAGCAGTAGCAAACTAATGTTCTTACAGCCCTACATGTGTTTATCCTCCTTGTGCAGCATTACATCCACTTTCCCAGTATGGCAGCAACTAACAGTGTTTATGGACCTTAAAATGCAACTCACTCAGCACATCGTGTTCACAGCTACTGACGTGACAGCCTCAGTAATCTGTCTGGGCAGAGCTCGTGAAGGAAGCCAAGCTCAGTCTCTAGTTCACCAACATCAGCACAGTGAGGCTGGAGACTAAAAATGTGCTCTTGAAAAACGGGCCAACGTGATCCTGTAGCACTAAGCTGAACTCCAATTACCACTTTAGAGATTAAACAGTTATTACTCTAAGTAAAGCATTATTTTTCTTATGAGGCTATTACAGATGTGCAGAAAATAGCTTTTATTACAGTGCCAATCTTGGACCTAGATGCTGTTGCTCTTACTTATGATCTGCTGTCTGGAACATTCAGTTATCCACAGTCTGAAGTACCTGCAGATATACACAGATCAAACTGCAAGAGAAAATTTTCTTTCTCCCCAAAACCAGGGATTCTTTGAAAATACTCATGGAATAGCAGCTAATTCTGTGTCTTACTATATTCCTAACAGCTGAAACATCTCATATCAAACCTTTAATGCTTTCTCACTCTTCACTTTGTCACAAAAGATGACACACACAGAGCTAACTCGTATCTTCTAAAAATGTTGGTTTACTCCCGTTTCTACGAAAAAAGTTGAAATGCAATCACAAATTAACTGTTTTACACTTGGAACAGTTCTCCCTCTTCTTTTTAATTGCAAAGCCCCAAGTACAGGATCAGAATGCCCTTATTATCAGTATCATTACTGTTAATAGCAATACTCGCCTGCACAATGCAGCAGTATGAGGACAGGCCACCTGGAAAACTTTCCTCAATACTAACTTTCTATCTGCCCAGGCTTGCACAGTAAACTGTAGCATGCCATCTGTCTTGGTGCTCATTCTTAATTTCCTTTTATCACTGTTTTACCCAGTATGAAAATGATTTTTTCCAAGGATACATTAACCTATCTAATTTTATATTTTAATAGAATTTCACAAGCCAGTAGGACTGAAATAGATCAGTAATTGCTGCTAAAATGGGTGTAAATTGTCTTGATCGAATCATGAGTGTAAACAATTTTTTAATTAGACTGCTTGAAACTGGCAGTAACCAGGGAATGATCGTGCCAGTCATCAGGCAAGGGCAGCACATTTAGCATCTCTCTATGTTTCCATTCTACCTTCCTTGACATTAATGCAGAGCAAACATACATGTCAAGGCTCATACGTTCAACCACTTCCCAAACACATGGAAACTGTACTTTGCACTATCGCTGCCTTAGACCAAACCATCTGAGATGATATTCCACTTCTCCAGGCAGGAAAGCTGCACTGGACACTGGAACAGATGGTCTCCATTTCGTTTTTGTGTTCCCTGCTCTTTGTTGTACTTCTTTAAGCAATAACCAGGTCACAGAAGTTGTGCTGGCAGGAGGGGAAACAATTTATCCCTCTATATAAAACTTCAACATGCTTGAGGAAAAAAGGTTTCCAGTACCACTGGGTGAAGACTACAAAAGTGTGAGACAATTATCAGTGATCCTTCAATGATATATATGTTTAGGTTGCTTTGCAGCCAACCTTACCACTGACTCTCCCATAAAATGTAATTACACATGTTTTTATTCAGATTCTGTACACACACAAAAATCACAGAATTTACCTCAACTACAACATACAGTTGCCTAAAAGAAACACAAGCAACTGATAAATGACCCACTAAAAATGTACTTGCTTTCAGACTGGATAGTTTAAACATTTTAAGACATTGAGAGGAGTAATTACTTGTAGGAACAACTAAAGACTAATTACCACTACAGAAGAAAAAACCAAAAAACATTAATTAGGTTCCGTTGTACCACAGAGAGTGGTATCTCCATACAAATCCATAGTTTTCTGGAAAATAGAGCAATTTGATTTACATGATTTTCTTGACATTACCACAATGAGGAAATAAAGCCACAACTGATAGTTTATTTAAAAAAGAAAGAAATTTCGTAGTTCTCTTTACACAAAGGTCACTTATTCTCAACTAACGTTCCCATGTACTGAGCTTTCTAGAAACAGATTTTTCTTCATTTCCACTCAATGCTACACATAATTGAAAGGACAAGTGATGCTGATTTGATCTTCCTAAATGTCACCCACTGAAGAACTACGAAGAGCTAAAGCAGGCACATTTCTGATGTGCAAACCTTTTCAAACCTTACATTAATCAGTGGCAGAAGATTTCTGAGTATTTTGCTTCACAGGTCTTGCAATCAATGAAACATTTGGTATCCAACAACTGGCCTGTTATACCTCATTACAGTACAGAAAAGCTAAAAACAATTCTTAATGACAAGGACACACTGAAGAGCACTGGCTGACTATCATTACATAAACCCAAAAGGCCACTAAAGTTATCAGCACAGAATGGGACTTAGTGATGGTTTTCTTTTTTTAAAAGAATTTGCTCATCTTTCTGTTTGTGAAAATGCTTCCATGGCATTTTAAAGCCAACTTCAATTGTAAACCAAAGAAGGGACAACTGCAATATGGAGTTGAGGGATTTCAACATAAAGCCGTTGTCAGATATTTCAGGTGTCTCAGGGAATACAGTAACAATGTCCTCTGAAAGACTAAGGATATGACAGAGCTCAGTTTTGATTTACCCATGTTTACAGTCTCTTCCTCTGAGCCAAGTACCTTCTTTTCTCCCCAAAGACTCTAAAACATCCTTCTAGATCATTTATTCTCTGCCATTTTTCACTAGAGACTGGCTTTCTAGAGGGGTGGTCAAGGCCCCAGGTCTGTCAGTGTTCCAGAGGTATTTGGACAATGCCCTTAAAAACACACTCTTAACTTGGCCGGCCCTGAATTGTCCAGGCAGTTGGACTGGATGATTTTAAGTCCCTTCCAACAAACATATTCTATTCTATTTAATTTTTCCCTTAGATGTCCACAGCTTACTGGCATTAGCCTGTGCCGTTGGAGAGGCCAGTGATGCTTCAAGAACC
>JAOXXN010000137.1:21324939-21353134 GCA_026770055.1 Myrmophylax atrothorax
TCAGTTCACAGAAAACCAGTCCAAGTATTATTACCCTATAATCAGAGCTCCCAGAGCTTCATGGCTATGTCAATAAAACAGAAAGACTGCAGAACTCTCAGATATATTTCTGCAGCTGCTCACCAGCCAGGATGTTTACACAGTGCTTTGGGGAGGCATCTGCTTTTTGCAGCAGGAGAGCTTAGCTGTGCCTGATGCTGGACAATTCCTCTTGGACCAGCCCTAGGATGGCCCTCAGTAGTGTGACAGAGGCACAGCCCAGTTCCTCCTGCCTTACATGTATTTTGGCACGTAAACCCTCCTTATGGGGTGCTGGGTGGGGTTTGCTACTAAACCATTCATACATAAACCATTAAACCACTCAACTTGTCAGCTTTGAGACCACCTCTGCCAAGAGCCTGCAGTCTGCTTGGTGTATTTTGGGCTGCTCCTGTATGGCCATTTCCACACAAAAGCTGGAAGCAGCAAAGCAATGCCAGACCCAAGGTAAGAGGTCCAATGGGGTGGACACATGAAGACAGGGTGGTAGAATCACTCTGCTACCCAAAACTATGTTCCTTTCCAATTTTGGACTTGGTGGATTCATAATAACCAAGATTTGCTTTCAATTTCAGGTTCCCACAACCAAAAACATTGACAGTGGAATTCCAATGCAATTAACATATATAAATCCTTTGCTGATTTACTTTAAATTCTGATGAAACTTTGGCAAGAGAGTTCAGAGTCTGAAACCCAGTAGTACTTGGCTTGTTTAGTCTAGGAAAAACACGCTCACTGCTTTTAAACACAGCAGGGAATAAACACTTGAGAGGGAGAAGAGCTAATTGTGTTAAACAAAGTTGACACAAAAAGAAAAACCATTAGTGAAGAAATTTAGAGGAAGAAATCAGTGATGTTCTGAAACATTCTTCTGATTACACCAGGGAGGGCAAAAAACCCACCACCTTTCAGCACACAGCCTTGATAATCCTGTTTCTTACAGATACAATTACCAGAGCAGAGATGTTCACTGATCAAAGACAAGTGTCAAGATATGCTTAAAGAAGAAATATCAATGAGTTAATGATCAACAGCAAATCCAATTTTACATATCTATTTTTGATTAGCAGAAAAATACTTCAAACTATAGATGAAGTGCATTTGCAATCCCTGCAGTCACTTTCCTTCCCTGACAGGCATGAAATGCAAGATTCGGGGTTTCTTTCTCTCGTTTTATTCAAGAAAAGAGCTTTCTTATATTATTACTTCTAAACCCATTGGTTTGTGCTCTTCATGATGGGGGTTTTTTTGGTAGGAAATTATTCTTACAACATTTAGAACAGTTGCAGTTAATGCTTGTGGCTTCAGTTTTTTCATTTGGATCAGAGACAGGCAGACTCCCTGACTAAAATTATCTGACTTAATATGGTGCTTTTTACAAAATAATGAAAGAAGAATGCCAAAAAAAAGAGAAGACACTTCCAATACCCATTTCAAGGCTTTGAAGACAATGACATTTCCCTAAAGAAAGCTGTTGACAACCAAGAACCAGCTGAGAAAGAGACTGAAGAAGTTAGACTTTGGTGAAGAATTGAAATGGTTCCTTCTGGTTGTCTTGACTGAGTAGCTCAAAGTTCCCATTTCAGCTGTTTTGACTCTTGGTTGAATAAACATATGAGGAGAAACCAAGGAGTACAAGACTGCTCAAAGATGATGCAGTTCCACAGCTGGGTGGTCAATCACCAGACAAACTCTTCAACTTCATATGAATGGTCTGTGAGAAAGCAATGTATGTATCTCACTTTAAATGACTACTAGTGTGTATATTTGTATACTTGCTACAAGGAGTTCCCTTTTTCAGGTGCAGGATATAATCTGAATGATGAACTTTTCATTTAAATGCTACAAGACCCATAGGATTGCGACCTTGAATATAAAAGAAAAATCTTAAAACAGGTCTGGGCTATGTCTAATTTTATAACTGTGTGATCAGATTTCAGTCTTTATTAGAACAGCACTTAAAATAGAATATTTTTTGTCACATCTTCTGCTACATTGCTGTTCATTGCCTGCATGGAGCCATTTTTCTTTTTTAATTAGCAATTAGGGAGAAAACATATAAGCCTGAACATTAAAATAATAAAATTTTGTTAATGTCACTTAGCAATTTAGACTCTGAAGCAATATAAAGAAATTGTTTCAAAAATCAGATTATCTTTTAATTCATCTCCATATACTAGAGATAAAAAATAGCTGTAGCTACACAAATAAAAGATCATTTTGTGCAAATGGCTAAGCCTGCACAGAGATCAATACAGTTCATAATTCAAACCCCTAGAATAATGGTGCCAAGCAGCTGAGAAAAGCATGAGATGTCACATTGTAATTCAAGTTATTTCTAATTTTTAAAAAATTGTTTATTTATTATTTATAAATGCATTATTACCAGTGTAACCTTACCTTAAGAGAGCAGCTTCAAAAGAAGGAGAGGTCAGAGATTATGCATGGAGAGGAGAAAGAGGGAAAAAAAGGTGGGAGAAAGCAGTATTTGAGCACAAAATACCACAATTCACTCCATAAAGGAATTCCCGGAGATTTCTGTGCTCCTGCAGGTTGGTTGTTGGTTTGTATCTTTTTAACCCTCTATTCATGCCAACAACATTTCCTGTCTGAAATGAAGCTGTGATCTCACCTCCCCAGTGCTCTGTACCCACCACCAAAGCCGCACTCACCGGTATGAGGTTTCGGGAAGCAAATCGCCGATAACGTAACTCGTCACGTTCCCCACTGGAATGCTGCTGTCCCCCAGGTCGATGTTGTAGGACGTGATCTCCGCTCCGTTATTGCATGGCTCTTCCCAGGTCAGTACAAGGCACACAGAGGGGGAGAGCTGACAGCCATCCACGTGCTCGTCCTCCAGCACGGAGAGGACGGAGACGGCGTCAGGCACAGACGCGGGGATTCTGCAGGTCACCAGGTTGCTGTAGGGCCCAGCTCCAGCCTGGTTAATGGCCTGTGTGTCAAAACAGAAAATATTTACAGGATAACTCTTCTCTTTGACACGTGTATTGAGTTCATAATAGTCAGCTGTGCAGCCTGGAAGAGCTGCATGAATTCTTCAGAGACTGTGCACTGCTGGCTTCTTCCCTAAAGCATGACTCATACCTCTGCCTATACTAGGGAATTAATATCTTCCCTTGTCCCTCTGCAGTGTGTCTCAGAAAAATTGCAAAATATTTCTATTTTCCGTAATAGATACTTAATTAAACTTAACTGTAACCTTTTTATCAGTGGGAAACTTTGGTTAGTAAAGGAAAATGTCATAGCCATAGTGTCAGTGACAGGTGACATCAGGTTGCTCATTGTTGAGCCACATTGTACAAAATCCCCACTATACTGCAGGGTGCAATATCAGATGCTTTATGCAAGCAGAGTACCTCTAGAAGTAAGAGGTATTTGGCTTGTTGAGAACTGCGTTGGTTCCTAACCCAGAGAATGGACAGCTGATTTCATGCTAAAACGTTTCTGATACAAGACTATAGGAACTCAGCATGGCATTAAGCCTACGATTCACATCCCCCCAGAATCATAAAATCACTAAAGTTGAAAGAGTCAGAACTCACTAGCAAATCACCAACAAAGCACACAGCTCAGTATCTTGCACCAGAGAGGAGAGCAACCAACTATCAAGCTTCTCATCTTAACTCACAGATCCAGAATTCCAGTGAAAACCACATTTCAGAACCTGGCCCGTTTCTGCTCATTAATTCCAGAGACTTGTCTTTGCAAGCTCAACACAGTTGTACAGATCTGGGGTTTTATCAGTTGATGTTCAGCTAGCGGCAAATGCTGCACACAATGCACTGGAACTGCCTAGGAAATGACTCCACAGGATTATCACAATCACAGGACCACCCAGTCTGGTAGGGACCATGAGACGAATTTAGTCCAATTTTCTACTCCAAGCAAGGTCAAACTGAAATGCAGACCAGGTTGTTTAGGCTTTTGTCCAGTTGGGTCTTGAAAAATTCCATGGATGGAGATTGCACAGCCCCCACCCACTCTGGACCACTGTTACAATTCTTAAATGCCTGCACAGTGATAATTTTTTTCTTTATATCTCATCTGAACACCTGTATTTCAACCTCTGCCTGGAGCAGCACTGGATGCAGCATTCCAGGTTCTCATGAATGGCATGTAATGGGCAATACCACCTTCCCTGGATCTTCTCCTGACACAGCCCAGCATCCTGCCAGCACACAAGGTGTGGAGAGAGCTTGGAGCATATTATGGAACAGGAGGAGCTATGAGAGGTCCTGAAGGCAGAGACATTCAAAAACAGCTTTTACACTGCCCAGCACCCTCCACCATCCACATTTTCCTTACACTTGGAAAAGCTAGCCCAGAGTCTCCCATCACATCAGAATTAATTCAAAACCCCAGTCTTACAATGTTGCCAGTAGGACTGCGATGGCAATGAAAGGACATGTTGAACAATTGCTTGATTTCTTACCTATGCTTAACTGCAGTGAACAACTTATTTCTACTATGCATAATACAAACACAAAGCCATGCTCTGTTTTTCCAGGAGGCGTTTTGTTCAATTGAAGAAAGAGATAATAAAGTTAGATTTGTCAGCCTTTAAAAAGCCCTTCACAACAAATCCTGCTCCGGGGAAATCTTCTATTTAGTGAAGCGCTCCTGGAGCTGTTAAAAGTGAGCCTTGTTTTGTGCTCTGCCAATGATATGATTTGTCTTGCCTCTAAACCAGTGTTTGGCAATCTGTATCCTGCTCCAAGCAATTTATTGTCAGTGGTGCTTTTTAACTGCTTTATTGGACAATCTCATCAACATAACTGATGGGAATCTCATGTTCTGTGCTGCCTAGATGCCTTCCCCTGCCACCCCCAAATGACACAATATTTCCCTTTGCAGAAGCCACAATTGTTTTCAGGAATATTCATTACAGGAAAAAAGTTGAGCAACAGTAAAGACAATTGTCTGCCCTGCAGTTAGATATGCCTGATTCCTCAATTCTCCCTTTTATTGAGTTACTGTAGATTGAGATAGCAATACTGTGTGTTTATTAGGAGGCAGAGTAAATGTGGTTTGGGGCATCTTTATTTTTAAAAAAGTACAAGAAAGATTTTTCTGTTAAAGCTGCTAACAGATAAGTGGTTTTTATTCTCTCCTTTTTTTAAAAAAAATAGACTAAAACTTCTGAAGCTATTTACCTTTCTTTGTTATACTTGGGGGAGGGGTGGTGGTGTTTGTGTGTAATTGTTTAAAGATTCCCGTGTATATTATAAGAAATTCTTTTCCATATAATATGCCAGTCAGATTCAGAGGATGAAGCTCCCTAGAAATTAATGCCAGGGTTACTGATGGACTTCAATAAAGTGTCAGTGCTGTTGTGCATTTAATTTCACTTCTGCCTATGGATTAAATGATACTGGCTGTGCTAAAAACTGGGTGGATTTGTGCAACATTTTTGTGGCAGGTAGTTTAAAATGAAGGCCCACCCGAAATCAAAGATGCCATACAGCTGGCTGTTTCCATGTTTAACTTAAAAGTTTCCTTGGGTTCCCCGCAGCAGTGGTGCCAGTCTCCTCCCTGCCCAATGGATGCTGAATGCTCTCCCTCTTACAGAAACAAGAGGAACCTTCTGGCTCACACTTCCCAGTCACTCACACATGCTCCCTCACTTTGCCTTCCCTCACAGTGCTACTTCCCCCCAAAAAATAAATTCAATGTTCTGTTTAAAAAAAAAATGTAAGAAGGAAACACTCTTGGACACATGTTGCCCTTCATCAAAGGAATTACCCTGGGTGGTCCACATGTTGCCAGCTGGGTGGGTATGTGAACTTTGGGTTGGATTAGTGGTGGTATTTTGCCTTCACATACAAACAAATCCCATGGAGGAGTATCTTGAGCAAAAATATTTTTACTTTGCTCCCACTTACTATGCCATCCATTATTTTTCAGTTGACATAAAGGAGAAAAAGTGCTGTAATTTTACTTTCATATGAATTCATAAAATATGTTTTAACTGCTACTTTTTGCTGAAAATAACAGGAGAAAAGAAATCATTCAGAAACTCTGTATGAGATCCAGTCTTAGAAATCTAAGAGACAAAATGGCAATGATGAGAACTAACTTTCTGCAGGCACCACCTCTTACACACAGGAATCTACTCAGCTGCTTTGCTTTACATGATAAATCAAACAGATGTTGGAGTTCATTATTTAAGCCAGGGCAATCTTCAATATCCATTTGGGAAGTAGATGTTATTCACCTCATTACCATGAAAAAAATTATATTTATTTTACCTTTCTGAAATATCATTTTGTTTTGGTGCCAGAGGGCAAGATGGTTATTAAAAGCATTAGTCACCTCAAGTAACAAAATGCAAGAGCAATTTTCAAGTAATGCAGCAGATTGCATTACTTCAAGAGGCATTCCTTATGACTTTTAGAGCATGCAACTTCAGAGTGGCTGATGATAAAAATAAGAACACAGTGGAAAGAAACTCTGTGTCCCTCTCAGGCTGCAATGCACGCACCACCTCGTCCCTGCCATACCTGTAGCCTGCAGCAATAATGCGCTGCTGCCGACAAGTCACTTATTTCAAAGCAGGTATTTGTGCCACTGTATGCAAGTTGTAGAGATTCCTCATCTTCTCCCCACTCTAATCTGTATTCAGAGATGTCAGCACCAGAACATTCAGGACTCTGCAACGCAAATATTTATGTGGTTCAGTTCAGAAACGAGCACTTCAGATCTCTGTGTTTCACGGGGGAAGGAATAAAACACATGGAAAAAAACCCAACAACCACTCTTATTTTAAATTAATACACCATTACTGCAGCAAATGGAAACATACTGAATTGATGTTCCCTAATAAGTTACTGAAACAGGACAATTGTGCACAAAAATTACCTGATTGAAATTCAGAGAAATGAGAGAGAGTGTACGCAGCTACTTTGCTTTTCATCAGGACACTCAGGAATAAATTGTCTCTCGACTCGCTTGGCAGAAGCTCAGCCGTGGAGAACACAAAAAAGCATCAATCTAGTGCAGTCTAGTGGAGTGATCAAAACACAGCTCTGGAGGAGCTGGCCTTTGGGCCTGAAGCAGGCACTGAGAAAAGAACAACCTCAACAAGTGAGGAGCCAGCCTGAAGCTTTCAGTGAAAGTCACCCATCAGCCCCAGTATGGGACACTGGAGTGTGGATCTCGGAACATTAACACCCACAGTAAGATTCCTGTGGGATCACAGAATCATTGAATAGTTTGGATTGTAAGGGACCTTAAAGATCATCTTGTTCCATCCCCTGCCATGGGCAGGGACACCTTCCACTAGCTCAGGTTGCTCAGGGTTCAGTCCAATCTGGCCTTCAACACTTCCAGGGATGGGTCAGCCACAGCTGCTCTGGGCAACCTGTGCCAGGGACTCCTCACCCTCACAGTAAAATATATTAGGGAGAAACTTAATCTAAACCTGTCCTCCTCCACATATCCCCATTAATCTCTTTATCTAGGGGAACACAAAATAAATAGCTGAATGTGCTGGAGAAGAGTTAGAACAGGCATAACAGCACAGCCCCCAAAGCAAAATATTTTGTGGTTTTAGCAAACATTTCTAGAGCTGTCCTGTGTAGCCTGAAGCAGTTCAGAGAATCACAGCTGTGTGCAGAAGTGGGGGCCAGGATATGACAAAGACGTTGTGATTACAGCATGCAAGGTGTAATTTCCAGGAAAAGCATCCAGAGCATCCCTGCACACAATGACCACCCTGCACACACACATGGGCTTCTCTGGCTCTGCCTTGGAGCTTCCAGCTATTTTAGTGAGAGCCTTCAGAACTGCTAAGCCAGATTTTTAAAACAACATGTAAAAAAGGCACCACAGTAGGCACCACAGTGTACTCTCCAGCCAAAATACTCCACAGTGCTTCACTGTTTCTCTTTCATATTCATATCAGCCAAAAAATGTCACTCTTTAAGAAAACATAACCACTGCAAACCACATTACTCCTACCACAGCTTCATTTTTAGCTAGAATAAACACATATCTCCTGCAAATAAATACAGAACCTACCCGAAACTGCTGCATCACCTCATGGCTGGGGAGAGCAAATCCCTGGCCATTAGAAGGGAACATTTAAAAGTTCAGTGTGATTTCTAGCATAGAGTCACAAAATGTTGCAAAAAATATTAATATCCCCAAAACCTGCAGCAAATATACCTGTTTTTCATAAAATTAAGTGTAGATTATATTAGTAACTAGATACATTGTCAGCACAACAGATTTATTTGAGCATCTCATGAATGCCAGTAACTTCTTTCTCAATAAGGGCATCATTTTGGGGAGGAATACAATAGAAACAGGGCTGGAATGGCTGCTAAGTTTTCAATGAAAGACTGTGGCTGAGCTTCAACCCCACTGCTCCACATTACAAAGTTATTTATGATAACACCCTTCTCTTTCTGTATTAATTAAACATTTTTTTTAGTAACACAAATCAACTCCTGAGCATTTCAGCAAACACTTATTTTAAGAGTCCAATGCCTGAGACTCTTAAGACTGGAGGAGGAATGCACACAAACTAAAATAAAAGTAAATATTTGGGGAAGAGAGAAACAATTTTTGAGGAAAAAACCCCTACATCATAAGCATTTATGCAGAGTTGTTTCATATCAGAGATTCCATTTTCAGCCAAAATCAAATATTTGTCTTCATAATTCCAACTCAGGACACACTGATGTGCTAGAAGCCTGCAGAGAGAACTTCCACCTAACCAGTGCTCTATCATCTGATGCCAGTGAAGGAAGTCTTGTGTCTGAATCCTGCTCTGGATGACGCATGCCCAGCCTTAGGCAATTCTTCAAAAAAAGGTACCAAAGATGATTTTATACAACAGAAGTTTCTGCATGTGGTTTTCTTGCAAAAAACCCAGTTTCGGACCAGTGAACAGCTCTCAGGCTTTTGAGTTTTCTGGTGAGCAGATCAGTTTGGATAAGCAAGATGGAATTAAACAACCAGTGCACCTGACTTACCTCCCAGCTCACAAGTACACGTGTATCAGACAGGAAGGACAGGGAGGGTGGTCTGCACTGGCCTGGTGGTCCTGCTGCTGTGGTGACCTCGGTAGCGTCCGAATATGGCCCGTACTAGAGGGAAACAAGGTGTCTATACATTAATATGCAAGCATACACCCATCTCATATCCCTCAAAGGCTTTCCAAGGACACCACACAACCTTTTTCAATGCCCTAAACGCTCTCAAACACAGACTGGGGTTCCAGCACCCGGCACCAAACACCAGAGGTCAGGATGAGACCACATAAATGACTGCAAGTTAAAGAGTGAGGCAAGCTCAGGAACAAGCAGACAGCAAGTACATCCTCCTGTGTGGCAGCAAGTGCCCATGAAGGCACAAATTTACCCAATATACCCAAAAGTGAGAATGTGCACTCAGTAACGGAGGGCCAGTTTGTGTCCCTCTGCCTTACCTTAGAGCAATGTGTTCACATGTCAGTGCCAGACCCTGGCACAACTGGCTTCTCATGGATACAAGGAGGAGCACAGCAACAGTAGAGCACACACTGGAGTCCAAATCCAGCTTCTTTTACATCAAATGCCTGCCACAAGTTAATTCTAAAAGGACAGGATGTGCTGGAGTCCCAGTCTGGTACAACATGCAGGGACAGGCTGAACACACACCGTGGACATGGTAGCTCAGCCAACTGCTCTGACAACTTCTGAGCCCTTGCTAGGAGGGTAATTTAAATGCATATTAGCAAAAGAAAAGCCAATTTTCAAGAGTTTGGAAAACTGGCTTCAGCCAGCAGTGCGAGGAGAGGAGATAACAGCAAAACAGCCTTTCGGAGGGCTCCTGAGTGGAAGAGTGAAGTTTGCTCAGAACATCCCTGAACTAATTAGAAATCGTTCTCCAGAACAAAGGAACTTCACTGGAAGCAATTAGAGGAAAACCACTGATATTTACTTATTTTGTAGTGCAATATTACTGAGTATGAAAAAAATTATCCACTGCAATGGCCAAACAACATGGAAATTATGAACCTCAGAAAATCTCTCAACAGATGTGTCAGGATCTGTGCTATCAGCAAAGGCCAACACTGATGGATTTGTTTGACTTATGAAGAATGCACATGTCAAAAAATCTCATTTATTGACTTCTGCTGTTTTCTTTACCAAATATGAGGAAGAATCTGGTAGAGAACACCCTCTCCCACTATGCATCTGGTAGAAAAACCCAACCAACCAGAATCAGCTCCCTCATTTAACAAAAGATGGGACAGAAATGCTTTGTAACCCTTTCAACTGTTCTGCCAAAAAGTTAAAAAAAAGAATAATTAAAAAAAAGAGCAATTAAAAAACAAAAGGCATCATATATTCAAATCTACCAGGTTGGCAATGGCTTTCATTCCAGCAAGCAAATCCAATTTTTCCAAGTGTATTTAATGCATTTTCCACAAAAACAAAACAATGAGTATTTTTAAGTTTAACAGTTTAACAGTCTTGCAGATTTTTCTAATACCTAAGTTAAGTTTTAACAGTAAGTGAACAACTTTAAACCTTTGTATTATGTTTGTCAACAAGATCTCCTGAGAAGAAAAACATCAGTGAATGTAGTTTTGCTTGGACTGCCTTTTATGTAACACCCTTGAAATTATGCTCTCACAAAGGCAAAACAACCAACCCAAACCCCACTGAAAAAAACCCCCAAAACTCTTTCAACAGATCTCCATGGACATCAAATAGAATTTCTGATGTGCTTGGGAAGGCACTTCTTCCAAGGAAATCATGTAACGAAAAACCTCATCAGATCTAAAGCACATATTTTTACCAGTCAGATCATATTAGCACCTGAAATCTCCTTTAAAAAGGAGATTAAAACTGCACCTCTTCCTCCAAAGCTCCTTTAAAGCATTTCTCACATTATTTTCCTTTGCCCATCTCCCCTTCACCGTTCTGACCACCAGCACTAACAATCACTGTCCAGAATCTCCCATCCCAGGCTCAGAACCATCTGCAGGGAGAAAAAGCCAGTGCACATACCCCACCATCGTTCAGAGCCCTCACTCTGAACCCATATGTTGCCCCAGGAAGGAGGTTGCTGACAGTGCACTCCAGATCAGGCCCATGATACACTTCAGAAACAACTTCTTCAGGGGCTGTCATTTCCACACTGTACTCTGAGACAGGACAGCCACTTTCTGATGGAGGGACATCTAAAATAAATCAAATAGTTTGTTAATAACATCAGGACATGTGCCAGGAAAATCAGTTTTTTGTTGTGGGCACCTTTTGCCCCCCATGAAAACAATGTTATGTCACAAGGCAGTACTACAGAATTAACCTGCCTGGGGTTCTGAAAAGCAGTGTCCACCAAAAGGCGTACAGGCTTCCAGGAAACAACATGGTATCTTGGATGCACAGGTGAATGTTTTTAGTGGTGTTGCAATACATTTCAATGTCAGAAATTCTACTGATCTAGAATTTAGCTTAACAAATGATGCCACAAAGATACTTGGATGCTGTAAGATTATCATCATAAAGAAAAAAAAAATCTGTTGGATACTGGCATGTGCCTTCTATTCTAAAAAAATATGCATTTTTGACAGTTTAGTGTCATGTCCATGACCAAGAGCTTTGAAAAATTACAGGTATCCAATGGATTGTGTGTGCTATAAAGTGGATCAGGGTTTAAATGCCATCCAAAATCTTCAACACATTCTAACTCAAATTTTTGAGAAAAGTCATGTATTAGAAGTAGATTACTGCTATGTCAATATTGCAAAGGAATAAAAAAAGATTTTGAATCACATGGCATTTTTGCATAAACAGACGAATATAGATATTTTAATATAGCCAATACTTTATAGTCCTGACAGAGACAAAACTGGAGCACATTGTAAGGCCTAAAGGACAGCCAGAGGACAGGTAAGTTCAGAAAACCAACAAAGACCAACACAGTTGGTGAGAAGTTGCACTTGTGTCTTGCACTGACTTCACCGACTACGCTTCGTGCTTCCCAGTCACCAGGACACATTGCAACTTTTCACAAGCAACAGAAAGGAAGGCTAAGGCAAGGTCTGGAAGTAACCACGAAGATCAAAGCTGTTCAACAGTGAGATGCTCCACTGCCTTACCCCACTGCAGCTGTACTTCTTTGTGCTTCGGCTTCCCCAGGACCCGCGGAGCCCGGCAGTGCCCTGGAGCCACGCTCAGAGTACGGACAGGTAAACTTTCAGAGCACTGGAAGAAAGCAGAGCTGCTTTAGCTCTCTGGTATGGCCACAACCCACAAAGTGAGGCGTGGTTAGAAAGTGGCACAAGAAATCATTTGCCACATTCACCACTTAGTAGAGATTTATATAAACAAGAAAGGAGAGGAGATGCTATCAAGCCTGTTACTTAGAAATCCAATTAATAGAGTTCCTTCACTAGCATTCCCAAAACTGCAGCACACATGGGGTTCTCTATTTTAATTTTCCTTGGTTTTAAGATAATGTAAAGGCCTGAAGTATTCAATCTTAAATGAGAAAAAAAATCAAAGCAAGAGGAAATAGGAATATAGGTACTGAAAAGAATTTAAATCAAAGAAGGGAATTACAGGAATCTAAAATGGAAACTAAAAATGGCTCAAAAAGAAGAACTAAAAATTTAAAATAATTCATCCATATGAAAGATAATTGTTACAGCAAACTATCCCTTTCTACATCTCCAGTCACCAGTTTTGGTCAGTTACAGGGTCATGCAAAGGAGAGTCTGTGGCCCTTCTCAAGCACGTGGTCGCATCAGATAAAAATGATGGTCTCTTCTATTGTAAATATAAACACCTACAGATTAGTTCTGAAGAAAAAAAATCTCACTAAAATGCAGTTTGCTGAAAACAAAATTAGGTACACATACAAGTCTTTTAACATTGAGCAACTTGCAACATAAGATTATCTGTCATCAGCGTAGCATTACTGTGCTACAGGAAAAACATTCCCCTTCTTCTTAAAGCAGAAGTGTTTTACTAAAAATAGCAGATAAATATCTAAAAAATATAAACCCAATAGTCCTTACTGTTAGATAATACTCACCTGACTGTGTCCACCAGTGCTGATACAGCATGCCCGGAGTTTATACAAAGTGCCTGGTTTCAAGTGAGTACAGGTATATTCTGTAGCCGAGCCACTATATGCCACTTCCCACTGATTTGCTAAAAATAAGATATATCCAAGTTTAGAGAAGTGTAATGGAACAAGTTCAGCAGTGTCTAGGAAGAAGGGAAATCCTCACTGTCGTTTTTGACAAATGATATATTTCAGGAAAGTCATTACTGTTACTATCACTAAGAATATTATTCCCACTTAAAGATGCAAGATAAAGAAACATATACAAATACTCACAAATATAATTATTATATATTATAATTATATATTAAAATTACAATATTATATAATGTACAAAACACAAATCTGTATACAAATATTTCTAGGGTCAGCCATATAACTTACACTTCCACCAGTATTAAGAGAAAAAGAACAAACTGAAAAAGAACACGCTATAAAACCTCTCTAAATCCAAATCGAACTCTTCCAGAAGTCCTGAAAGTTTTAAGGCTGCAAATATGTAACGACTTCAATCACACATACAACAACACTACGGCATTAATGATAACAATAATAGCCTAAAGGGTCAAGAGTACTTTATAGTAGTCAGAGTGGACTGAAATTGTTTCAAATTTACCTTCTGGACTTCCTTGAGAAATCTCTAGTAGGTACTTTAGGATTTCCGAACCACCATTATCCTGGGGAGGATCTGAATAAAATGAGGCAAGTTGTTATTAAATCAAGATTAGGAGTGTCAGATATCAAAATGATTGCAGAACCTGTTACTGATTCTGCTCTTTCTCCTCCACAAACTCCACATTAACTACACAAAGTAATGTGTGGCAGAAGTGGGTAAGAGATGTTAGTTTTCAGCATCAGAGTAAGGCAGCTGGATAATGATCCAAAAAAAATGTATAGAAAAAGCACTGAAAGAGAAGCTGCCTGGGGGCTTGCCCTGTTATTAAAGGAAGCAGCTGGAATGGGACATGAAATGGAAAACAAAAAGCCTGAAAATGTGAGTTAGTCAATAAAAACAAGCAACATTTTTGATTCTGGAAACACAAGTGTCTCTACATACCTATTACAATATTAAAAAATTAAGCTGTCAAAGCTCTCCAAATACATCCAACTTTGAAATGAGAAGCAGCATGAAAAAATTTCAGTTCCAGTACCTATTTACAAAATGTTATTTGCATTTATTATGACCACAAAAAGCTTTACTATGAGCAACTGAAGTGGCTTACCCCATTTCACACTAAAGCCATGAGATGTTATTGGCCCCTTAATAACAGGTCTGGTTGGAGGTCCTGGCCTGTCTGGGCTGGTTGTGCAGACCAACACTTCGCTGGGAGAGCTCTTCCCTTCCACGTTAGAAGCAAACAGCTGAAACAAAACCACAAGTTCACCCTTGTTTACTGTACCTGCTTTTCTGACAGTTCTGCCTGAGACTTCCCTTAGAATTGCACAAATGTCATTAAATAAAAAATACATCATGTCCCGAAGTGTGTGGAATTCTAATAACAGATACTAGATCATGGTTTGTAAAGAAACAACATAACATTGATTTTTCCCCTCTCCATCAACAACAGATCAGTTTTGGAGGGAGTATTAAAGGATTTCTACAGAGCCTGGAAAAAACCCAACAGAGAACACACTGTGCAATGACAAGAGGGAAGAGACTTTACCCTGAATTTATACTGTGTGCTTCTTCTGAGATTCTTCACAGTACAGGCTTGCTCCTCTCCAGTGTACTTGGGGTGAAACACACTATCCTAAAAAAAACCAAAACCAAACAAATTCCCATAACTGAGGAGTTTGAGAAAGTGCTCCCTGTATTACAGTCAGTAGCTACAACACATTATAGCAAAGGAGCTTTATAACTGAGTGCCTTATTATTATTATTATTATTACTTTAAAGCTGCAAGGCCATAATAATTTTCTTCTAGAGGCATAGTGCAGCTGCCCTAAATAATATAATCGTGCTGCAAAATAAGCACAAAAGCAATTGAGGCAGTTTAACCAGTTACAGAACTGGAAGTGACAGATGACAGAACACCCCCCACCACAGAGCAGTGAGGACACAGCAGACTGAACTGGTTAAGGACAAGCTGCCCTGTACCTCACAGACTCCTGTGCAGCTTTGTTAGTAATCATGGCTGACAGTACAGATTTTTAGCTAAGGATTCATAATTAATTCTGCTGTGGAGCAGAACAAATCACACAGCTCCATCCTGCCAAGTACCCAGTACTCCTGGAAGGCCCTCCAAATCAGCATTCCATGTTCTTCTCAGTGACCTTCAATTAAATGGAAACTCAGTTTTAAGATATGCACCTTATAGTAACACAACACTTACATTATCTTCTTCCTGAATTTCCAGGGTGTAGGAAATCACTTCCTCTGGTGTACATCCTTCTACTTTATTCCACTGCAATGAGATCCACGTAACACCAGCTCGAACAAGCCTTGGTGCAGAAGGGGTCTGAGGAATATTACCTGCAGTGTAGCAAACCACCTCCTGGCTGTACCCACTGCTCAGAGACACAGAAGGAGAGAGAGGGATATTAAAACACACAAACCAACCAAACCAAAACAGCCCCGAACTTCAATGTATTTAGAGAAATATTTCACATTTTCAGAAAGTCTGGACAACGTTCAAATTGTCCAGGTGGAAAAGATGAACATTCACTTAGGAAATACCAGAACTAAGACAAAAAAAAAAATGCAGGATTACGTGTCCTCACAGTCATTTTTACCGATTTATCACAATTATATTGGAAAAAAAATTGATTGCCTAGAAATACTAACTTACTATTAACTGTCAAGTAAGGGAAATCTCATTTAACACAGGGGAACTAAAATATAAGAAATAATGCCCCAAGTATTCAACTTTTAGTATTCAACTTTTGGATGTTGAACTTGAGATGCTCAGAGTACAACTACTATAAAATCAGAACACAACTTCTATTTAAGCTACACCCTTGAAAGCTGAGTTCTCAGCAAAGCTAGTCCCACTGTTTCAGACATCCCCCTTCAAAGAAAGCAGGGAAAATTTATTCAGTCCTGCCCATACACGCTCAGCATCACATAGGAGCTGCCTGGTGCAGGCACAGACACCTTTTCAACCCTCCAGGCTGGCTCTCCTCCTGAATTTCCCTGCCCAAACCTCTTTGCATTTTAAGCTGAGCATCAAGTCCTCTTTTGCATAGCTCAGGCTGCAGCCAGAGAGAACACCCATGGCCGAGGGGATGCAGTCTCTCATTTTGTCAAATCCTGGCACCCTTGAAATGTAACAGGCAGGAGATGAGCAAGTGTGGAACAGTTCTCTTAAATCTCCATGCAGAATACATTATGTACAATGGAACTTGAGAATGAAGGTTAAAATGGACAGATTTTGGTGACATTTTGGGACGACAACAAAGAACTCTCAAGTGAAGGTAATGTTCTTGCAATTTTCAAATCTCTCTCCCCAAAGTACAAACATATTTTGTGCCTTACAGTTATTCCACAAATTTAATGCACAGAAAAATATATCTCCTTTTTCTGAATCTTCTTTCTCAAAAATAACATTTTTTTTTAAATACTTTTATAGTTAAATAATCCACCTCTAACTATTAATCCACCCAAACAAGACAAAAATCATCTTAGATGGTAAGTTCACAAGCATTACAACCAATAAAAACTATCTTATGATATGAAGTGCTAGATGATATTATCCTGTCATAATTTTGAGTGCTGTCTATAAAATAAGCCATGTGCTGCTGGTGCTTATCTCACAGATTGGCACAGAGCAGCTGACCATAAATATAGTTCTTACTTTACTCCCTCCTCATTAGCCTAAGGAGGAAAAAATAAAAGGAGACAACAACAACAAAAAAAAAAGAGAGGGGGTAAGTGTTGAAACACGCCTTAATATACTCTAAAAATCTGGAATCGGGCAAAGGAAAGAGATGCCAGAACTGGGAACTTTGCACAAACTCAATCCTCTTCCGGTTACACTCAGCAGCTCCACCTCATCCCCCCTCTCTCTCCAGATCAAGTATTATTTCTACAGGGAGGGAAGTAATCTTGCAGAAGTTGGGAAAAGGGACTCTGTGCACACATGAATAGATTCAGTGCCTCTCAGGGAAAACACAGGAACATGAAATAAGCAATTTTTTAAAGCTATATGTTACTGAGAGGTTTGTGTTTTAGAAGAGAGAACAATACAGGAATCTCTCTCCACAAAACACATTGTTATATGCCACTAGTGTTTCTTTTTGTGTCCTTCTTATAATAATGATTAGATCCTGTTTAGCTAAGAAGGACAATAAAGGAGTACACAAGAGCACTGGATGTTTGGCTTCTTCACAACTAAACTCTTCCTGGCCCACTTTCCCTCCCTGTGCACAGGAGTGCACACACAGCCCTTGCAGCACAGTCTCTTTGGGCACACTCTGGTCCTCAGCTGCACAACATTTCACCCCAGTGCTCCCTAGCAGCTCCCAGAGGATTGAACTAAGCCTCATTTCTCATCAGCTTCATCTGAGTGCATCTGTTAATGTGCAAGGAAAAGCAGAAGCTAACTCCCATCTTTCAGTGCCCTTGGGTGTGCCCATCCTCTCTCAGTCCTGGCTCTCTCCCCCTTCTTCCCCACCCCACCAGTCAGCCCTGCCAGTCCTGAGGAAGAAGGAATGGACTGTACTGTTGCAAAGAGACAGAAGGGCTTTGCTTTAAACCAGAAAAATAAATATATCAAGATTCCTTTCAAAATCTGTAACTCCACTTCCTCTTGCTTGTTTTTCTTGGTTCACAGAGGTCCCTAGTGGGAATTTTACATAACAGATGTATTCTTTTTGTATTAGGAGTAGACCACAAAACACCATTTAACACCTCAAAAGGAGCCTATCTTCTTAGGCTGACCTCATCATGCTGGAGGTACAGGGCAATTCCCTGGGAGGCCACGGATACCACCAGAGAAGGTGCGGCTTACCTTAATGGATTAATAATAGAGCCAATGTCAGATATTTAACTTAAAACCCTGAAGATAAAAAAAGCCCAACACAAATCCTACCCAGAAATTCCACTTTAAACTGTTACTGACAGTTAAACTTTTCAGCTATCACTTTTTCATCAAGAAAGTGTGCACTTTGGGTAACTCACCTAGTACCGATGTCGTTCTGGGCTGCTAATCGGAAGGTGTAACCCAAAGCCGGACAAAGCTTAGTCAGCTTGCAATGCTTCTGGCTCCCAAAGTAACATTCTCTGAAACCACTGTTCCTCTTTCCCTAGAAAGAGAGAAGTCTGTCATCAGACAGCCATGAAACAAAACCACGCAGTGCTTACTTCAGAAAGCTGTTAAGTGATATTAGAATTAGATGTTTCCATACAGGCACCGTGCAAAGGAAGCTGTGTAAGCACTGACAGCATTGCTACACTCTGAAAATCCCCCAGAGCAGCCCAGTCAGTCTGCTGCCAAAACTCTCCTATTCTCAGATCCCTATGTTCGTGAGATGTACCTATAGCTCCTGACATTTTCCTTGAAATGCAACTTATCCCACTCATTAAAAAAAAAGCAGACAAATTAAGGGTGGAATTATCTCTCAATCCACTCAGTCACAGAGGCACAGGAAAGGCGCAGCCAGTATTTCTTGCAACCACTACCCTCCACACCTCCATCCCTTCCTGTCCTTCAGGAATTCTCTATCCCACAAGAGGGCTCTCGCTCCCCACAGTCCAGCCATGGTCAGACCCAGCAGAACAAGCCTGGGTACAACGAGCCCCATGCTCTGCTCTCCAGGGCAAAACACCACCGAGGAATGTTTAACATGTCAGTTCTGCACCCATGGCACGTGATGAGTGAAGAGAATTTCTTGGGCAATGTGCAACTTTGTTAAGAAACTTGGATGCCAAAGGGATGGTTTATGGGAGTCTCACAACAATGTGATCTAAACCAATGATCCATCCTGACAAAGCCAAGACGAGGCAGCAGCCAGAGAGGGTATCCAGACACCTCTTCAGCTCTCCTTCCTCAGGTACAAACCAGCACGGCTGAGGACAAGGATAGTCAGAGGTTCTCCCCTTCACAACCACTTCCCCCTCCATATTTAAAACAAAACAAAAACCTTTCCAATCCACCCCGAACTGTACACCCTGGGGTAAAAATTACGTTGAGCCACTTGCAGGACAGAGATCCCAAAATAACAAGGAATAGCTGGTCTTATCATGTGTCACATAAAGGAAATGGTCAACTTGAAATCTTTCTGGAGAAAGGGCATGGATTGCTCAACTCTTCATAAATAATATCTACCAGAACTGAAGCTGGTTTTAATTTCAATACTTGAATGCAAAAATAATGGGCAATTACATTATGAAGGACCCCAAAGCCCACCAGAGCAGAAGCCTGGCAAAGGACACCCATGGGCTCAGACAGGTGCAGAATTACCTCTGAAAAACTCTGCTATGCCATTTACTATTTTTGGCACCTGTCTCTACAATTTTTAATTATTATTTTATTATCTATATGTTTGTCCCTTACTGCAGCCAACAGCCTCACCTGCTGCTGCCTCCTTGAGCTCACTCTGCCCTCCCACACCCTGTTCTTCTTCCATGCTCAGTACATCACCACTGACAATCTCAAAAATGCCTCAGTGGGAAGCGTTTTTCACTGGCCCATTTTCCAGCCCCCACCAATTTCTACTTATTTTCCCTCAGACTGCAACACAGAAGGAAAAACTCCCCAGAATGTTTGCAGTGAATCTCCAAAATGTGTTTATCAAGCTAGAAACAATCACGCAGATCTCCAGCACAGAATAACAATGTGGAGGCACTGAAGGGACATTTATCACACTGGCAAACAGCCCTACCTTTTACTTATACAGAGTGAGCCTACACCTCTCCTAGAATTTGGTTTTATACACAATCTCCTTCAACTTCACCCACCTGCTCCAGCTGTAACATTACTGTACAGATCAAGTAAATCAAGGGATGGAATTGGAAGAAAATCATGATTCTCAAAGCAAAAATATTATGTAAATGAGAAAACCTCTTCAGATCTAAAGTCCTTAGTTACAGATTTCTACGATAGAATTATATTAGGACAACACATCCCAGCTCAGCAATGACGTATGTAAAATCCAGACTACGCAAAACCTTATTAGAAATCCCATGTTTCAGCAAAATATCCATTCATCAGTGCAGGACTACTAAGAATAGTCATTTTTTTTCTCCTTATGCAAACTCTGCTTTATAGATTGAGTTGCATTAAATTAGTTTTTCAATTTTTCTCCAACTCTTAAATGACTCCACTACTTGTGAACAATTGAAAACACTTATTTTTGTTTTCTACTTAAGTATGCTTTTTATTTTTGCAATTTTCCTACGCTTTTTTCCAAGGGAACAAAGTGACCAAATGCTAAGTATGTGGTCAATAAAGCAATGCTGGCTAAAAAGGAAAGGCATGTTAAATCTCACCTGTAGCACAATGCCTCAACTGAGAGCAATGGGCCAAGCAAACTAATTTGTCAAACTGGTGGGTTAAAACTTTGCCAAGATTGCCAAACATTTAAGTTATCCTCAACTTTCTAACAGTACAAACTCTGATACTGTATATATTTCTGTTCTAGAACTGGTATTGTACATTCTCCAGACTCACTCAGAGACCAACTGGTATTCAAATTACTCAGACTGGCTGGTATTTTGGATTCTATTGGCACTAATTGGAGAGGCTGGCCGATATTTCTAATTATCCTGGCATTAATAGCCTGGAAATAGCCTCTCCGCTCCTTCTCTCCCAAGATTTATGAAAGCACTAATGCTGGCATAATTATAGACAGGAACAACTGGCAGGCTGGTACTGGCTGCCACCCAAGAGTCTTACAGCTTTCCCAGAATCCTTCTCCTATTCTTTGTACACTCGGCATCCAAGTTTTTAATCCTTTAAATAATGTTTCGTAAGTTGCTTAAAATACACTGTATCATTTCCGCAAATATTTCTAATCCCCAGATTTCAGAGGGAGAATGCTGTCCGACCTCTCCAGCCCTGTCTTCTCCATCCTGGGTTCCCTATTCTTCTCCAGGACAACCCATACTGTGATGATCATCAGTGCCCATTTGAGGAGACAGGAATAATTCAGCTCCACAAGTCCCTTACAATTTGTACAATACTCTAACAGAGCATTTAAACACAATTTTTAAGAGTTTTGCCTGCTATTTCAGCTATATTTCAAGCTACACACTCAACACAGGGTGCCAGAGTGTCTCTTGGAGAGTATATTTATGGAACAAGGGTTTTGAGAATTTAAATGGATTTTGTTGACTGCATTCCCTGCAGCACACACAGTAAATAAACACAAAAGGAGGAGTGGCCACTGCAGGTACAGTGATGCAGGAATGGAGCACAGCCCTTCACCACAGAAGTCTGAAGCAAACATCAAATCTGCAACCAGGAGGCAGGAGGGACATCTGTGGCCATGACAGCATTAGCTGCTGTGTTTGGGTCACATTGGCAATAAAAAAGGAACAGACTGATATTCAATCTGACACAGAACTGCAAAACAAACTGTCAACAATTAGTGTAACACACCCTAAGATCTCTGCAAAGCATTTATGGTGCAAGTTATACAAGTAACTGGATTTTCTCTACATACAAACATTTATATGATAACAAAAGATCTATGAAACATCCCTAAAATATACACAAATCCCCATTTTATCCAAGGCTCTCCTCCTGCATGTCTCACATGAGTGGCACAGCCTCAGAAGAGACTCAGAGGACAGGTAAGTGAACAAACAAACATGGAGCTCTGTCTCCAAATTCCAGTGCAGCATCACTGAGATATCTGGCTCAGATTATCAGCTGGTAAGAAACAAGCACATCTCTGCTACCTGAAGAAATTTAAAATTTTGTGGCAGAACTAAATTAACTCAATCTTCCTATACATAAACTTCATTATTAACTATCCATCACCAAATCATTAAATAGTGTGGTATTGTATCAGTCTCTCTCTCAAGTAGATTAAAATGAGCTGCTTACTGGATGAGAATTAAAGCTGCTTTGAGTTGTACACAAAACAGGGACACACACTGCGTGAGAGGGATGTCCTTGTCTCTGGCTCAGGAACATTCCTCCCCTTTCCCATAGAATGAATAGGATACTCTCGCTGTCCATATGCACAAGAGAAACATTTACTTACTACCACTTTATCACAGAACCAGCATTTCACATCTAATTAGAAACAAAGGCCTGATTCTTGCAGCAGTGCCAGCAGCATTTTTCAATGCAGTTACAGTTTACTGATTTTGATGAACGCTGGCATCAGGAGAAAGCATCAACTCCTTTACAGTCATGTTTTCTGTCTGGTGTATTATAAATGCTGTTTTTTTCTGATTAGCCTTTTGCTTACCCTGAATAATCAATCCTGGCACCAAGTCATCAATTGATTAGTTCAGGTTTGTAAGTTCACAGTTCATAGCAAAAGAGCCACAAGGTGAAGTTTTCCTTAATTAACAATTTTAACTTATTTTACTGCCAGATGACTATTGCCAATCCCAGCACCTGAGGACCAGGCTTGCTGACATCCCACTGGATTTCAAAATAATTGAGACAAAGGGGCTGATCCTACCTACTCTGAAGCCAGTGGAATCTTTGCTAGTGTACATCCAATGTGACTCAATGTGCTGAACTAGTATTTTACTCCACCATTAAGGAATGAAGAGTATCCTTCAAGATCTTTCAGGCATTTTAAGAATCACAGAATATGCTGAGCTGCAAGGGACCCATAAGGATCAACAAGTCCAACCCTTAGCCCTGCACAGGACCATCCCCCAAGAGTCATACAATGTGCCTGAGAATATCAGTTTATTAGCAATGCATTACTCTGTAATTCAAAGACCCACATCAGTAATGGGAAAGTATTTGTGTTTTCTAACTAACATGTAACACCAGTCACATTACAAACCATTTAATCCAAATTGGGAGGGAAAAAGATGGAACAGCAGGAACAGTTTTTAATGAAATTCCAGAGTCTACAGGTCAGGCAAAATCCAAAAACTCCAAACTAAACTGAGGAGGCAGCTGGGTAGGCTTGGCATAGTAACATATTAAGCAGTATAACCTAGAATTTCCCGCCTCACCTAACCCTAGGGCTGTAAAACATGGCACTTCTGCTGTTGCTTTACAGCAACAATTAATTTTCTTCATATATAAGTGATGCCACCTACGCTCTTGGCTGCATTTTACATGCTACCAACTGTGCCTCTGCCCTGTACAAACAGGAGGAACCAGGGTGAGATACTTTTGAGCATCTGACACGCTCCAAGATCCAGAGATCCCAGACACAGACAACCTGTGACCCACCAGGTGGGAGCACAGAGGGGCTGCTGGAGCCCCTCTCTTGGTGGATAGCACAGCTCAGGCTAGGAGAACACACCGGTGTGACTGGGATACAGCTGGAGGTGCCTGTCTGAATGTTTCCACCACTTCCCACACCTCCTGTGCCTGATGCCAGCTTTGTTTCCATAGTCTGAGGCTGCAGCCTTTCCACAACAGCATTCCAAGACCTGTGTGTGGGGAGGGCTTTCCAAAGATCATTCACACACCATCCTTGCCTAGGACGGGACCCAATTTCCCAGGCAAGCTGCCATTTTAAGATGCTTTTCCAACTTTATCATCAGATTTCTTGTTCTCTGCTCTTGCGAAGCCCTCCCTGCTTTGCAGCCACGATTTAATTTCCTTCTGATGGCTGATTTTCCCATGTTTATATTTTATCCTGTGCCCTGTAGCTAATGAATGCTGCTCTAGCTGAGATCTGGCAGCATGTTTGCCGTTGCCTGGCAAGTGTTCTCCTCTGCTCTGATGTATTTATTTCTTGATTTCACCAGGACACAGCGTGGCATTGTGGAAAAGTCAGTGCTTTTGCTTACATGGAGTTTACACAACCAAGAGTGAGGGTACAGAGCACTGCAAGTGAATTCTCTTTTGTACTTGGGAAGTGTAATTCCAGTAGCTAAATGCACTTCATGTCAGAGGCACAACTTGCCATAGCACCTGAAAAAGTGAGAGGGACATCCTGACGAGTCACTATTGCATAAGATGAGGTTCCTTCAGACCCAGGCACAGCCAGTCTGCATCTTCAGACTTCTTTAATAAGCCTTAACAGCATGTTTTAATTTAGCGACTCAAAATTGCATTTCTGTCTCATATCAGAGGAAAAAATATTATGGAGAAGCTACATCTGTAGCATTAACTGTCTCAGAATCTGACAACTACATTTCAGCCAGGAGTCCTGTCAAATCATTGGAGGTGTACCAAATTAATTTGTGCAGGACCATTATTCTTTCATCTGTGCTGGCTAGTTATCTATTGTGATCTCAGATTTCAAGGCTGTAACTGAGAAAACAAGGTAATTAAACTAAGGGAATCAGGATGCCTTAATTTTTTCCCCATTGGTACCTGAGCTGCCTTAAAACCAAACTGCTTTTGCCCTGTGAAAAACAGGTATCATAACCATTCTTTCTGAAGACAAAACTCTAGGTATATACTCAGTATTAAAGGGTTTAAAGGACCAAAGAATTTTAGAATCACCACATATATCCAAAATTATGTCTAAGCTCCATGCAGACAAAATGAACATCCAAAGTATTTGCACTGTATTACTGGTCTGTTGGTGGTCTTTCTTCTGACAAGGCCTTCTGTTGCTTCCTTTCCCTTTGCAGGCTGAAATCATCCACAATTCCACTGCTTCACTGCTTGGTGCTGTTATGTTCCCACGGCTCCAAGTTACTGGAAGCCTTGGAAGAGATCACAACTGCACAGTCAAGGTGTCACAGAAGGCATAATGGGATCATCCTGGCCCATCCTCTTGGAGAAATCTCTCTAATCTCTTTTCCCAGACCTCACACTCTGCTTTTTTTCTTCTTCACTGACAGCCTTTCCCCTTCCATTATGCAGAGAGGGACAGCAAGTCATTCTGAAGTTATTGTTTTCAGTTCAGAGGGTTTCTCATCATGCAGACCCCACTTGCTGTGACAGTGCATACAATAAATGTTTGCACAGTGAGTGGTTCCAAACACCCAACATGTAGCAGAATGATCTGGCCATACGTTATTAGCGCAATGATAGAAAACTATTCACAACAGAATACTCGCTTTAGAATATTTTTAGACTACAAAAGACCTCAAGAGATGTTTCTCAGACTGCACAACCCTTTCATACACTTCATTTCCTGACTCATGACTTTTTTTTTCTTAATGTGTTGCCCAAGCCCTTTCTGTCACCCATTATGTATTTTTTCCTTCAAAGATGATACTCCCTGACTCATGCTTTCTGCAGAAACATGGCTTGCACAAAAGAAAGGAGGCAGAAAGGAATTATGGGACAAAGGGAGGACTCACAAGAACCCAGCTCCAAAAAATCATCCACATCATAATGTCAGGGCACTCTCCCCAGCAGCCCATTGCTCACTAACCATGTAAGATAGGAGAGAACTTAACTCCTTTTGTGTTTGGAAGGGGTCTAATTGTCGTTATGTAAAGGACACTTATTTTGACCCCAGGTACATTTTCTGCAGAAAGGGCTGCAAGATCATGGCTCTTCTCCTCTGAGGCAGGAACAGTGTTTGTTCTGCACTTGCACAGCAACCAGAAGAAAGAGATCACAAACAGAACTCTAAGATACATCACAAGTAATTAAATAATAAGTAAGGCTAAATAAATACACCAAGTGAGTGACAGAAGTTAGATTTCAAGAGTACAGAACGTTGTCTCTGCATAAAATATACTGAATGGAAAGTTTTCCCTGCTGCCCCTTTCACCTTTCCAACTCTTTACCTAATGCCATCAGGATTTCATTTTCCTCTTTCTACTTTCTCCTGTATTTAATTATTTTTCTTTACTCAGTAAATCCTTGTAAAGCCCGAGTACCATTTATCTGTGTATTTATTTCAACTAGTTACTACTTACCTCATCCCACTCCAGAAGGTAGCTGGTGATTTTTGAACCATTATCAATGGGTGCCTACGAACAAAAACAAACAAAAGGTGACTTGGGGAACAAGAAGAAACTACTTCACCACCCCCCAGGCAAATGACTACAGTTTCAAGTGAAAACAAAGCTCTGCACATGGCTTGGCAACTCTTAACAAAAACTGGGAAGAAGCTGGACCTAATGAAACACATACATTTTAAAAGTCAAGTCAGTGCACAGGAAGGGATTTGTCAGAGTACAGCAAGTTCAAGTCTCTGACTGAAAAATGACTGTCTCAGCTTTCAATTATTTCCAATATTTATGCTCACTGTCAGTAAACTGCTTTTCCCTGCTTTCTTGCCCGATCCCAGCGTTACTTACCTTCCACTGTAAGGTTAAGGAGCTTTTGGTCCTGTGCGAGGGTTTGGGTGGGAAGGGACACTCTGGTGCTGAGCTGTGAGTGGTGAAGCTCACTGGCTCTGAGCAGGATCCCTTTACTGAGTTGTACATTGCATATACCCTGGAAACAGTATTGAAATGGGTTATAAATTTGCTGACAGTTACAGTGGCTCTGCCTCAGCCACAGTATTTGACTACCAAAGCACCCATGATACCATCCACTAATGAAAGATTTATCACAGATCAGTGTCTATCCTTATTTTACTTCATTTTATACAAGTATGCAAAAAACAAAACCACCCAGAAAACACACAGGAGAAGATGAACTAATGGAATGGAATGTGATTTTTGCAAATACTCCCATAGACCACTGAGTTATCTCCATCATCTTTTCTTTCCGCCACTATTTCCTTGCCTATTGTCAGACTTCCACACACTGTGCTAAAATCCTCTGTCACAACAAAAAGTATGAAACCACAAGGAAAAGGTATAAACTTTAATGCCTGGTTTATACTTGATGCACATGTACTATGCTGGTCTCCTTCCATGGGTACAAGCTCATCCTGCATAGCTCAGGTGTCAACAATTAGTGGACCTCCCTTGATTAGAACTAATACAGCCCAGCAACACTGCTCTGGTAAACTAAAAACTTTCAAAGCAAATTTGATTTAAGGCAAGTCCTCTATGTATCAGCATAGAGGGGGATACACAATACCAAACCACGTGGGAAAACAAATATGATATAGTTGAGCACTTCCTTACGAGGTGCTTTTCTCTGAAAAATTAATGATGTTATTTTTTCCCTTCCCATTTTCCATGCAGAAAAAGAAAAGTGCAAATTGGTAGTCTTCTACTCAAAAAAAGTTCAAACCATGACCAGACGACGACCTCTGAGTTGGCTGTGCTATTGTGTACTTGAATGCAGAGCTAAAGAAAGGGCAATTTCTTAATTTGTTTTCAGTAGATAAGAGTAATTCATGTACAATGGCCACCTACATAGAATCAAACCTTTTGGGGAGGCTGACAAGAACTGCTGTAGTGCTGCTTTACCCATCACCTGTTAGGAGTCAGGAGTGAGAACAAATGCAATTAATTAATTGAGTCTGCATCTGGCAAGTGGTTTGTACGTGTGCTGGAAAGGAGCATAGCCAAGCATCCAACATGAACCATAAGGGAATATAACCATGAGAAAATGAGCTTAAGGGGCATCCTCTGCATGTCACAAACACTCAGCACACTCAGCCCTGAAGGTACCAAAACAATACACTTGAAGGAAAGCAAGCAGTAGGTTCAGACTGAACCAGGCTGTCCCAGGTGCCCAGCAGGGCAGCAGCAAGAACAGGCACCTTGTCCAGTGGAGACAAAGCCCTAAGAGATACTGCCAAGGTCAAGCAGACCCAAGGCGATGTGCCCAGTAACTGCTGGCCCCATAAATTTCTTTACTTAGCAGATTTATTTCTTCACAGTTGTCAATACATAATGCAGTTTCAGTGAAGAAAAGAAATTGTCATGGAAAGCTAACAGGCAGCTTGTTCAGTGTCAGCCTGCTCCGCTACAAACACGGCTGCCGCTTTGGAAGGCTGACTTTTATAGTTAGCAGTCACTTGTTTTTAAACAGAAGTTACTGCTAATTGTTCACAAACGACTTGTTATTTGACAAACCTGCAGGAAGGTGGAGGGAGCTGTAGGTATGGAGGAAGAAGTCAGACAGATCATGGGACTAATACAATGGCCCTAAAAATGACCAAG
>JAOXXN010000137.1:21353140-21365074 GCA_026770055.1 Myrmophylax atrothorax
ACATGGTGATCACTCAGGTGTTTGAAGATGGCTTCCAAAAAGATGCTCAATGCTCACAGCGGGAAGATCAACAGTGTTTTGCAACCTTCCCCTCCTTGCTATCACTCCTTTGCTCCTGTGGCCAGGACTCCTGCCCAGCCCAAGAGCTTCATCTTTTCCTTATTTATGACCAGTACCTTCTGATCTTGTGCTTCTACTTGAAAAGTTCATTTTAAGGCTCCAATAGATACTACCCTTTAAAATAGAAAGAACCTGCAGTATCAGAGCAAGATGGACACACTTTGGTGTTGGATCCTTTTTAGAGCTCAGGTGTTTGTTCATTAAAGTTTTTACAAATAGAAGCAGCCTTGATATGAAACAGCACACCACACTTAGCCCTTGACTGGAAAAACAGAAGGGAGCAACAGACAAGAGTAAAAGGATTTTTTTTTTTAAGGATATTGAGGGTAAGTGAACAGGATGTGAATTTGAAGCCTGAGTTCACAAATGAAGTCTTTAAAAAAATGCAACACAAACAGATAACGTGGTGTTAAAAACACCAAGGAGCAAAACTAGACTGTGTTAATAGTTAATGTGTAAAACACATTTTCAGAATAAAAGAAAAATATGCCCTGAAAATACCAACACAGACCGGAGTGAATGTATTTTTTTCCTTGCAATAAAAGCTGAAATCACTATAGTCAGATGAATTTATAATCAGCAGATTTACTTCTCAAAGAATGGACTACTTATGAAAAAAGCTTGCTGGAGTATTTTCAGTGCTGTCACCTGTGTTACAGTAGCTGAAGAAACACCAGTTGCTTGAGTCAAAGTTTTAAGCAGCTTTAGGCATCCCACTTTCACACACAAGCACCTCCACCTGTCTGTTGTCCCCACAGACAGAAATACAGATACATAGACTTCTTTTTCCCTCTTACTACAGCAATGACAGCAATACAACAGAAAAGATACTGTTCAATAAGCAATCTCATAATTTAAGGTCCAAGATAAAATCTATTGTAAAATATTTAGAAACCATTGAAAAATACACCTACAGAGGGGATCATTAAATTCTTGAAGTACACTGCATCCTTAGTTAAAAAACTTTCACATTTATTCTCACATAAGCAAAGAGTTTAAATTTAAACCACATTTGTATTCACACTAACTCACCTGACATGATAATCTGTTGCTGGCCTAAGGTCCTTCAGGTTGTATTCTAATTCTTCTCCACTGCAGGAAAGAAGCCCAAATCCAACAAATTAATAAATTAGGAAAAGTAGTATCACACTTAGCACAGCTAATGGGATTATAATTTGAAAGGAGAAAGACAATTCCACCAAAGAAAAACAGTAGTAAACAATATACCAACAATTTGTCAACATATTTCACATTTCTTGAAAACTTCATAAAGTTCCATATAAAGAAGAAAAGAATTTATGATCCCAATTTCTACAGTAAACCAGCTATATGGGTTTATTTCAATCATATCCTTATATTTTGTTGGTATTTCCATAAAGCACATTGTGGTTTTCAACCCTCCCAGAGCTGAAAAGAATGGAATCCAAATATTACTTTCGTACTTTCTGCACATTCCCTGTTTCCAAATAGTTCATAAAAAGTGAGCCATTGAACTTCAGAGAAAGAAGTATAGTTTCTTGTTATTTGTTTTCTCCTCTAGAATGATGCTCCCTGGGAGGATCACAGCAAGGAGACTTTAATTAATGCCTGAACAGCTGGATCCAGCTCTCTTTTAATACCAAGAGAAGTAAAGGCCCAGAGTTACAGACATTTTAGGGAAAATCCCAGCAAATAATCTATTAATTTCAAATGTAGCCAGCATAGTTGGGGCTATTCTTTTTCCTTCTGGCTTGTTTGTTGGTAAATGAACACTGGGCTCAGTCATGTGCTACCAACTCTGGGATGATTAAAATACGGGTCAATGCTTAATAAGTAATAGCCATCTCATGTAAGAGCTTGGCTTATTCATGATTTTATTAAAATATGGGAAACAAGAAAGCCCTCAATTTAGCATAAAGATATATTTCATAGCTAGATGGACAAATACAGGGAGATGTCTCAAAACGAAGAGAACAAACCCACCAGAAAGTACATGCCTGCTTGGTTGTCAACAATACACACACACACAAAAAAAAAAATCTCTTTTTCCCCCCATACAATCCAATGCTCTGCAAATCCTTTTTTTTCCCCCTGAGTGCACCTCCTTGCATAGACAATGCATTCAACATATTGCAGACTTTCTTTTGCCTATAGTAATAACAATTACTCCTGCTCCTGATGGAACATACCGCATCAAGCTAATGGCTGCACTCTGGCCAGCAGCAGGAGACACTTCACCACCAGCAGCTTTAAAACAGATGCACAACGCTTCATAACCCAGAGAAAATGTGCAGCCATCACACCAGCAAGCACAAGAAGTACTAGAAGGTGTCCTTCCCATTTTAAAAGCTCAGCAGCACATGTTTAACTACAGAGCACTCACATTGGCTCACAAACAGCCAGTGTAAACGCCAGGAAAAAAAAATTGAAAAAAAAATCACACAGCCTTTCTCTGGTTAATACCTTCTTTTTGCATTACCCAAGAACCTGCCTTCAGCATACCAAGAGGAATACCCATAAGAAAGGAGATGTCTTTGTCTGAAGAGGTAATTCCATAAATGCTCTATCACCTGGACCTTATTTAATGAGATTTGGGAAGCATTAGCTATGTTGCAATAGCCAAGGTCGCATCTCCAAATTTTCCTTCCTAAGCATCATTAGCGGGGAAAAAGAAAGGCATAACACCATATGTGCTCGATCACAGAATGAGCTTAGAGGATCACTGCAAGGAGACACACAGAAATCCTCAGAATTTTTACTGAAGGCTGACAAGAGCCAAGTATTTGGGTTTTTCTGGGGAGCCTCTATAGCCTATTGATTGCTGTACTCCTTCCTCTGCTTATCTAAGACACTACAAAGCAGTTAGCTAAAATTTACTGTCCTAAATTCTGCAAGTCCACACAAACCCAGCCCATTAGGAAGGCAGTTAGCCCTGCCTGCATGGTGAAACAGAAGGTTCTGACACTTAGCATGGGAGAAAAAGTAACCTTTACATTGGCAATGGGAAAGACAGCATGGCCTGCAGGATCTGCCACATGCCAGGGAGTTGGGATGGGATGGGATGGTGATCAGGGACCTTGTGAGAGGCATTCAACCAGTTCCCCTCAGGCTCCTCCTGCGAGGGGGCTGAAGGGACAGCGAGGGAACAGCTATGGGGTGCTCGGTGTTCCTTTCTTCTGTGGCTGGTGGCCATGCCAAAACACACTCTGAAAAGCTCAGAGAATTTATTCCTAATGAAAACACAGGTGTATAAAAATGATGCTGTTACCTGTAAATTATCTTGTATTTTCCATCCCTCCCTTTATCTGATAAGGCAACCTCGTAGGTACAGGTGTAAGGCAAACCGTTGTTGTGTCTATCTGCATTTAGAAGGCCGGTGGGAGGTGACCAGGAAAGTAAAACTGTTCTTGCTTGAATATTTGTAACCTATAAAAGAAACAACAGTTACTCTGAATTCTGAGGAAAAAAACCACTATCCTCCAAGTTCTTGCTTTTTGCTTGCATCTTCACAAACAATTCCTTGTAAAATTGAAATTTCAAAGCTAGGGTTGAAAAGTACTGAGTTAGAAATGGCCAACACCACAAACAAAATAGAGACTCATGGCATAAAGTAATCTCTAACAGATGAGGAATACAGAAGATTTCCCCCTGCAGTGAACTGGTTCGTCATTGTCTGAGCATCCAACAAAGGATTCCTCAGACCCTCTGGAGGGAGGTACCTGCTGCCATGGCCACTACCAGAGGGGAACTGGTACAAAGTGGGACAAAGACCTCACCCTATAGATTGTTCTATACACAATTATTTCCCTTAAGTTTTCAACAGGGAGCTTCTCTAGTAAAACTCTGATGCCTTTTTCAGTCATCCTGTTCCTTCTTATAATTTCAAACAGCAATAATTCAACTGCAAATAAGTTAAAAACCCTAATTTAATCTGCAAATTTACACTGACTCAAAAGTAAAAGGGAAAATGGCAACAGAAGTCTAACTTGTCAATTAAAAATCATATTGCAAATCAATCACTCTGTGCCCTGAAAGAAAGGCTGTCACTCCTGGGTGTGACACCTCTGTGGCAGATGGGTGAGGATTCTCTTTCAATAAAACACAAAACAATATACCTGAAAGCCCTGCACCAGAACAATTTTATCACCCTACCAGTGCAGTTGTGTTCTTCTGGAGACCCAGGGCCATGTTACTCCTCACTGACTGAGCTTATACAACTGGCATCACCTTGCTCACCAGGAGAGTCCCTGGCACATCAGCTGCACGCACCCAACAGCAGCTTCCCACAGAACAGTCTTCTGTTATCAGGCCAAGAAAGAAGAAAAAAATTCCCCCCCTGGCACTGCCTCAAAAGAAAAAGAAATAAAAACCAATGGTTGCACTGGCTAGCTGGAAAAGGCAGCACATTTTTATAAATGCCTGCTGAAAAAGACCAGGGAAGCCTCAAAGCCTCCAGAGCCTCAAGGGCTCTGCCACAAACTCTCCACTTTTCATCATGAAAATGATGTTTTTTCTTCTTAACTGTAGTAAATATACAAGGAATATTCTTTTAGTTACCCTCCATGGGGAAGAATCAAAGACTGAGGTTTTATATTCTTTATTTCTCCCGTGCATCAGATTTCACTGGTTCTATCATTTTAACAGATTTTTCCAACACACAAAGCAAGATGTTATTTCGGAAGGTGTAAGATGAATGATGCAGGTGCTCAGTTATACCTTTCCTAAGTTTTGTTGAGACAAGTGAAACTCCTTACCCATAAACGATCTGGTAATGAAGTTTTGGCAATCAGCTTTCAGGCACTGCTTGTTTATGAATCTGACTCCTGGATATCTTTATATAACGGAGAATATTTAACTTCTCACGTGGAAACACATTGCTTCCAGCTGATGAGCACCGCAACTGTTGTGTCTGATACCCATAATAACAAGCAGATTCCTTCTTAGCAAGTCATAAATCCATTTTTAACAGATTGACAAGTAGGTGACACCATGAAACATCTCATCTTAAACACCATGATCTCAATAGTTAAAGATTTTAATTTATAGCAGCACACTTAAGTCTTGCCAAAAAAGAAAACCTTTGTTGACCTAATGTAAAAAATAAGTTTTAAGGCAAGGAAGTTTAAGTAACATCAAGCTCTCTTTGTAAAAAGCACAGAAATGCAAATTCTTGTATGAATTCTCATGGCATTTCTTGCTTTCATGGCATTTTCTTGTCATATTCTTCTGATGCTACGAAATTAATGTTTACTGAAAGAACTTGGACCAGGGAACACCAATACTGGATTATAAGACACTTGAATGGGTTAAGTGAGACAAATAAGTTAAGTTTTTGAGATACATATACACACACATGTACATAAATGAAAATGTGACAAAGATATTTAGAGCTAAAAGTCTGTATTTTAAATAATATTTTTATCACAAAACTGAATAGTGAGATCCAAATAGATTTTTATTTTTTTTTAACAGACATTACTACTATGCCAGTTCAGCCCATCAACATGCAGTTTCTTTTCTTATGGAAATATGCTTGCATAATTGTTTTTCATAAATTCAGGCAGACTTGGAGCTGGAGGCATGATATCCTGCCAATGTTCTATTGAAATGTTTTTCTCTATGACTACTCCCAAGGACACACGTATGTATTCCACGTACAGCAAAACTCTGGCCCTTCATGAACTTGAGCAGTCTTTAAAAAGTTGAGTCTGAAGTTTCTTAAAATAAGAGAAAGTATCTTATGGACTAACTGCTAGAAACTGCTACACTATTATTCTGAAGTCTGCACACAGACATTTCCATGCAGAGGATAAAAGTCCAAACCCAGTTGCTAAGCTGCTGCAGCTACACGTTAACTTCTTGCTGATAGAGAGCCTGGAGTGGCTGCTGGCTGCCTCAGTGGTGTGGGTACACAGCAACTGCTGGTGAGGTTAAAAAATAAACACCAGGAATCATTAAATACAATTCTTAGTTGCACTGAGTACACACAGCAAGTGTAGCAAAGCAAGTGAGAGGTCAGTGTCTGCATGATAGAAGTCAGAAAAGGCAAATCTATACCCTCCCTGTGTACAGAAAGCACACCAGGGCTGTGCACGTCAGCACGAGAGCTGGGAATGGATTTATTTGTGTGGCTGGAGATAAACCTGGAGCTGCTCCCCAACCAGCAGGCTGATAGCATATCACATTTACCTGCCAAAGGCCTATCTCTTCAATATCTCATTTCACGGCCAAAGCCACCACTCAGTTTACTAAGGAACTCCTACTTGGAGCAGGAAGCACTAGCTTTGCTGTGAAAAAGGGTAAGTTAAATAATGGGGTTATGATATGCTGAGAATAACAAGCAGGCACTCGCAAAACAGCTCGGTAGCTTTATCACCAACTGTTCTCACTTACACAAACACCTTTCAAAAGATAGGCAACAGCTGAACAGACCTGGACCAGCCATTCCCATGCCTAAGGAACAGCCCAGCTACCATCACAATGGTTGGCTTAATGACCCTTTTAAACTTGCAGACTTTGCCATCAATAAAAAACATTATTATTCATTAATGGTGCCCTAATTCCTAATTCCAACCAAAATATAAGCAGCCAGAACACCTCTTCCTAGGCTGGGCAGGTAACCTTTGTGCTCCCTCCTAGTTCCCCCAGCCCGTCTCATCTGTCCCCAAAATCACTGTGCTCACTTCAAAGAGGGCTGGCTTGGCCTTTTAGCTGAGACCTAACAAAAGATTCTCCCACAAGCAGTTTTGTATGTCTGGTGAAAAGCACAGTTAATTAGTTTTTGAAAACTTCTCAGTTTACACAGTAAATGCCTCCTTTCTGCGCTATCAAAACTCGGTGGTGTAAATAATTATTCCATAAAAGCCCCTGGGAAAGAATCCAGCTCCTGCACCACTTCAATAAGGTTACAAGACTGATGAATATCGGTCCTTCCCGTCTTTCAGGTAATGAAAAATGTTTCTGTACAACTTTCATTATCTTTCAAATTCCGGGTTAGCATTCACAGGCATCGTGTGGTTCGGGGGCTTATTGTATGTGTGAGAACTACACTGCAAGCAACATTCATTTACTGCCTCGAGGGCAAGGTCTGAAAGACTTGGGGGTCAAATGAATTCATGGTTATTACCGGGTCGAGATTCTGCCTTTAAACTATGGCTCTAATCCTGCAATTTTAGGCAAAAATCCCAATGATTAAATATGAGTTTCACTGCAGAGCAAGTCAGCAGGAGCAGGCTGCCTTTGGAAAGTCAAGCTGATGTTTGAGCTCTGGCTGGACAGACCCGTGGCGATTCCCTGTGGGGGGTGATGTCCCCCCGAGGCCCTTGGCAGACATTGGATGCAGCAGTGCTGCCCCCCACCACTTTGGAAACCCAGAGTCAAGTTTCCCTTCCCTCACTGAGGTATTTGTGTTAGAGAATGCTTACTTTGTCTGTGATAACGTGAATTAAAAATATATTTCAGTTTTAAATAAAACCATGGGGGGAATAAAAGCAAAAGGTGTCACTTAAAATTTTTTCAGTTAAAGGGACAAAGCTATTATTAAATTTAGTTTGGCTGCACTTCTCTCAACATGTTAACAAAATCTATTCTTGAAAATAGATTTTTTATAAAGTAATAATTTAAAATGTGTGTATATTTTGTATTCTGAGAGGTACCTATACAAGCCAGACATCTCCTAGTGATACCATGGCTGTGGAGTCTCCTGCAGGAGTCGCTTACAAGGCTAATCCCTTTGGATGGCCCTATCCCTTTGGATGGCTTCCACACCACTGATGATGGGGGGAGCTGCTCACTTGGACACATCAAGGCCATGTGCTGCAGACACAGCATCACTCCACTTGCCACTGACTCACCACTCTCTGTTCTTCTGTTTTGTGTCATTTCTTTCTTCACTATTGTTTTTTTATACATTGTTTTATTTTTCATTCATATATGCATAAGGCTTGCCAGGAAATACGGGCCACAATGTGATCTATTTCTATCAGGTATAATACTGACTAAACACATATATAATCATTCATAGCAATTAATGGCTTGTGAGAGTCCTGTGAGTTTAATTACTCACAAATGTCAAAGTTCCAGGGAGAATAATAGATAATCCCTAGCATCACCTCACTAAATGTCATTATTATTGAACCAGCATTTGTCATGCTTTAGATTTTCTTAAAACAAACTCCTAGGTTTGTTATGATTAAAGGAAAATTATTTTTGTCTATTTTTAGGTTTTTGCTTCTTTTCTGCTTTAAAGACTCTGGTTAACATAAATCTAACTGTACAGATCTCAGAATGCTGCAAATTGCTCAAATAACTTCTCTTCCTACCTCTAAAGAATAAAGTAAGAAGTCATTTTTCTTGTCAGCTTTCTGGATCTTTGTAAAAGCACCTGGCTGTGGCTATTGACCAGATGAGTAACATTAGGGTGGTCCTTGGTACAAAAATATTGACTCCCTCTGTTCAACAAACTAACCTAATTTTGTGGTTCTGATCACCCTGAAATGCTTCTCTCAGTCTTCAGCTTACTATTGTCACTAGTTTCGGAATGACATGAAGTGACTTTCCTTCTTGTGAACGGAAGCTCAGGCTGGTACTTATCATCTCTGCAGGTTTGGTTTAGATTCTGGCTGGCTCTGAACCTGCTCCTGTCAATGCCATGACACCAGGATCCAACACCTACTGAGGGAGCACTTTAACACCAAACACCTTTTGTATCTATTCAGAACAAAAGTATCCAAGAGTCCAAAAATGAAACTCAGCCTGTGCTCCTGTCTGCCTTGCCCTGAGTTCTGCCACTTCTCCAAGGCTCCCACTGCAGAGTTTCTTTATATCAGCCTCTACCAGCTACTGTCAAACTGAAGTCTTCACATGGGCTTTCCAACCATTATTTTTCCCTATCTTGTCCAGCTGGACAAAGAAAGGCCCAAACCCTGAGAGAGCAAAGCAGTCTGCTTTGTGACTGCTTCTTCCAGTGCTGCTGGTTTGGGCCATCCAATTAGATCCACAGTACTCTTCTGGTTTTCATTTGACACACCAAACTAGAAAAACATGCCATTCAAAGGGGTTACAACCAGATATATTAATATCCTCACCTGACTGTGGTCGCACTCAGCATTAGGGTTATTTACATGGTGATTCAATTCCATTCTAATTCACAGGCTTTTATGGCTCAGATAAACACAGACTATAGTAATTCGCCATTGAATAATAGAATTACCTTAATTTAATCATGATTAAAGACATAAATTGCTCATGACAAATAAAATTAAACCCAGGGGAGAGGCAGTAGGGGCTATGTAACTCACCCCAGTGCACTGGGTCCCCCACCACAGCAGGAATACTGTGAGCAGCCCTCTAGAAAGAGGCAATTGGTGCAACTCATGCAATAGGCAGAGCCCTCAAATACCCACAAGCACAAAAGATCCTTCAGACTTATATCCCAGCAAAATAAGTTAGATATATAGTGGCAACAATCTACTAAGGAAAAAATTCAGAGGTGGTCCCCTGTGAAATCACCAGTATGTTGTGACACAACCTCCTTCTCACATTTGCCATTATACATGTGTGTGTGGCAATTTGGGATCACATACCTGTGGTTTCTCCATTCCAGAAAGAATGTCTTGAACTCTTTTTGTTTCTGAATCAAATTCTGTAAAACAGAGAATGTGGAAACAGGAAGAAAAATAAATTACCTAAGTTAAACAAAAATGTCGAGTTATGTCAATAATTCTTGTGGAATTTGTACATAGGGGAGGGAGAGAGACAGACATTACCTGCACTTGAGCATCAGTTGTTTTGTTCTTGTGAACTTAAGGTATGCAGTTACAGAGATTGATATTACAAAAATTGTAAAAGAAAAAGGAGGGAAAGAAACTTCCAGTCATTGTAGATATTCAGAAAAGTAGAGGTGTCCCCACAACCTTACTTGCTTCCCCAGAGCAAAACCATCCTGTTTCCAAAGCTCGGATGTGGACGAAGCCCAGGAGTTCCTACAGCTCAGTTACTGCTAAACCTAGTCCTGGTTTGATAACCAAATCTACTCCCAATCCAACAGCTGCAGAGCTGGGCTATCCACCTACTCTCCAGGGCACTGGGCTCCAGAGAGGAAGAGCATCCTTGCCCTGTGTGTCCAAAGCCCAGATGAGCCACACAGGGTGCCTGCCCTAAGCCCCAGCACCCACCCTAAATTACCCATCCCTAAACCATGTAATGCTCAAAGCTCTTTAAGAGCCACCTTCCAACTATGGGGACAATGAAGCAATGCCAGGCAAATTCCAATGCCTGACTAGTAGTAATCCATCCTCCCTGCTCCAGCCCTGAGCGGAGTACAGCACCTCTTGCAGGAGCTACACAATATTATCACCAACAGGCCATGAAATGCCTCCCTTTCCCTAAATTAGAGGGATTAACTGTGCAGAAGGTGCTGCAGAGGCATCATCTGAGCAGCAGAATTAGCCTTTCCCCCATCCTCCCCCAAAAACAATCCTGAGGTAAAGCATCAGTTTAGAGTAATGAGGTGACACAAAGCAGCTTTATTCCTTTTGGACAGCAGCACAGAGAGGCCTCACTTTCCACTGCAGTCTTCTCTAACGGAAAACTAGGAACATATTTTTCCTGTGGTTCTTTTTTTTTTTTCTTTAAAATGTTAATGTAAAAAGTTTGCTCACCAAAACAGAAGAATACATCTCACCTAAAGCAAAATAACCCAGATGTACTTGGCATAGGAAGCAAAAAATATCAGTAAACAGGTAAGATCAGATCAACAGTTTTTAATAATGATTCCCCCAAAACCTGACCTACTTCTCGTAGCCCAAGAATGTGTCTTTATTTTTGTCTGTGACCTGCTTTAAAATGTAGATCTTCTTTTTAAAAATTCCATGTGCTCGACTGCCAAAAAGTAGAATTGGCTGAATGCTGATGGCCGAATTCCAGTGTAAATGCCCATCTCTCTCTACAAGAATGCACCTTGGTGTGGAGTGGGAATGACAGATCTCTTGCTGCACACATTCCTGGATTCCTTTTAGTCTCAGCCACTTGGAAAAGAAAGGAGTAGTAATATTTCAGGAGAAGTGGAGGATAGCAAGATTTGTTTTTCCATAGTAGATAACCCTAGGGTGTATCATAAAGAGTATAAACTGGCAGGATGGAGCCAGTGTAAGATAAGACTGACTTCACAACTACACAGATGGACTAAAATGGCTAAGGAAGAAGTTGAGGTGCTGATCCAAGTGAAAATGTCAAAGTTTGGGGTGTTTCAGAAGTCAGGGTTCCTTTCAGCATCAGTAAAGAAACAGGGCTGTGCTACAAAAGCCTGAATTCAGATCTGGAAACTGGGGAGATCCTGTAGGCTCATCTCAAAGGGATGCTAATCAGAAGCAGCTTCTGTAGCTACAGAGTGTAACAAAAATGCTGCTACTATTTTATTGAAAGTTTATGGTTATTATGTCACCCCTAATTACAACCCCCAGAAGCTGAGCGTGAATCATTCTCAACCTTAAATCCCAAACATGTGGACTGCATTTTCTTTCCTCCCTCTGCTCTCTAGCAAGGATGCTATCTCTGTCACACTGAGCAGGAGAGGAAAACAAACTCTGAAGTCCAAAGAAATCTCACTTCCCTCTGCTGTGAAAAGCGATCACTTTGTACAGTAACCAAGTCCTCTCCTCTGACCCTTGCAGGCCAGGGCTGAGGGTTCTAACAGCTTCAGGAACTGACTCCAAGATCTAAGGGCGTTGGGTATACCCACCAAATAAATAATAATTAAAGTCCTTCAGTTAGACTTCTCAAAGAAGAGTCCTACTCAGGGAGTTTTTTATATTAGTGTCCCAAATACAAAGCTTG
>JAOXXN010000137.1:21365174-21381880 GCA_026770055.1 Myrmophylax atrothorax
TAACAGCAAGTGCAGGGAAAAAAAACGTTGATGAATAATATATATGAATGGGCAGTCATCACATTTCCTAAAGAATAAGAGGTATCAGATGATGCACATATGGCAACCAACTGTGTCAGGAATCCCCCATGCTAAACATCCAGAGTAGTCACACCTGAGTCTGGGCAGGTGCCAGTGATCCCTCACACACACCAATCACTTCATTCGTACAGAGGTGATGCATCCATGTCACTGATTTGCCAAGGCCATCAATCATTTTACAAGAACAAATGCAAAGAAAGATGTCTGCAGTGAGAAGGGCCCTTTCATCACAGACTGGAATCACTGCACTGTATGGAGAGTGTGTGCATTTGAGCCCTGCACTGAATTCAAACAAAAACCAGCAGAGAATAATAGGTAAAGTAAAATTAAAGGCAAAAAGCAATAAATATGCGCAAGTGATGTCTGCAATAGCAGCAGAGAACAGCTTACATTGGAAGGGGAACTCATGAGAGGTAATCAAGTATTTTATGGTATTTACAGTATCTAAAATACTTAAGTTTCCCATTTCAAGAGCTGTAAGAAAATCTTAGGCTTCTATGGATGGCTGATCTCCTTCCAGTAATAAACACAACTATTCACAGACTCCTGAGCTAGGCTAAGCTAAGGAGAACGAGACCTGTCCTGAATCCCTCCCTCAGTAGGGGAAGTTGCTCTGACCTGCCAACCTCTCTCAGAACACATTAAGTATATCGAGCTCAACATCTTTCCTCTGAGCCAAAAAAGAGCAGAAATCCTTCTGCAATAGAAGATGACAGTGAAGAAAAAAAAAATCCATCTTGCACACTTTATGTTGGTAACACAGAGTTGGTGGAAGGCCTTCCCACCTGGCTTTCTGTAATGGTCACTCAGCAACCACTGAGGACTACACTACTAGATTAGCTCTGTTAAGGGACGAGAAGCATGAGCATCTTCCAGACATTGCAGATGCAGGGGTTGAAAGGTTGGGAAGAACAGCAGGAAGGAAAGGGAAAGCCTTGATGTAAAGCAGGGGATTAAGGTTCAGAAAAATTACCTACAACTGCTTAGGAAAGATGGTGGGTGGCTAAGCATGATTCACCTACACAGTACTAACTGTTCCTGAATAACAGACAGTCGATTTGCTCTTTAATCTTTGTCCCTTCCTCTCTCTAAGCTGACTGAGCCCTAAGGATCTGACACAAAGACATAAAAGCTCTGTATGTCAGCTCCCCCAAACACTGGGGCTTGCAGGGACAGGCAGCAGAGAGTGCTGCTTTCCTCTGTTGCTATCGGGAACAGAAGCTCAGTCACGTCAAGGAAGAACCTGACTTAACAGTTCAGGTCATTGTCCCATTATAACTTTTCCTCTCAACATCTGTTCCCCACATCTGTCATGGCAAAACTCTTCCTCCTAGGAGGAAGCTGGGGGTGGGGATGAATTCCTAGTGAATGCTCAATGGGATCCTCTGAGAGACAGTACAAAATCTGAGTTATGATGTAGATCTCGGTGTCTAAGAGATATTATAACAGTCCCAAGCTACAGTATTAGGTTCTAATTCTCAGGCTGTGGGTTATTTGCATCCAATGTTTCAGACTAATCTCTGAAAGCAGAAAGCCAGCTGAAAGACCTGAACAATGTCTAAGTTTGCATTTTGGTCAACTCTCTTTGAGTTTTGAACCATAAACAAAACTCTACAGATACAATCAGGAGTAAATGTGCCTAAAAATCAAACGCTTTCCCAGCAGCTGTTTGGTGCTAACAGAGTTTCAGTGTTAAGTCTTGCTGAACTAAAGCTTTTTATTCTATGCTTCTGTTAGCCTGTGTCTATGTTCCTTTCTGCACGTACAGTACAAATATAATTTTCAGACTTTTCCAACCATACTTTTGAACACCAAGCACAGATTTAAAAAACAGGAAAAAAAATATGTCATTTCAAGGTAAGTCTGAAGTTTCCATCAATAGTTTACATGTTTGCATGAACAGCAGCTGTGTGTGTAAATGGTTTGAAATAGCTAAAAGCACTAAACTAATTAGGATTTTCCCATTGCAAATACAAATTTGGGGTTTGTTCTGCATTCTTTCCTTCGAAGAGAGGAAAAGGTCCAGCTCAAGACTTAGCTTCTGGCCACAGAAATTATTTACTGTTTCAACAGCCTTTCCATTCCAAGGGAATGACATCAGCACTAGCACTTTGCAAACTTTGAGTCTAATTCTCAAGCAGAGCTCACAGATATGCCAGTCATAACATGACATGCTTTCTCAGAATTTGTTCCAGATTTATTGGGGCTGTGACCGGCTTTAATGCTGGGAAAGATCTTTTATCAGTCACGTACAGTACAACCTACAGCCCCCAAGAAAATGAACCCTTCAAAACACAGCCCAGTTCCCTCATGAACTGCCTGCCAGTGCCAAGGCTTAAGACACCAAGAATACATACAACCTTTTCATTTCAGGGAATTGTAGAAATATAAATTAATAAACTCCTTGCACAAGAACAAATGTAAAACTGCAGATGTCATGCTGCAGCTGAGTCATAGAAAGCAAGACCAGAGGGGATGTGACACAGCCACCAAATCCATCCTCCTACACTGAAACATGATCATCTACACTCAATCCATTCCTCTGAGAAGGCTGCCTAGCCCATTTTTTAAAATAATTGAAAATTAAATAAATAACCTCCTGGCCCACGATTGTGGATCTCCAAACCTCCCCAGCTAGGCGAGCTACACAGCATCTAACTCTCCTCATCCCTGGGAAGATTATCTCCACAACTTTCCTTGCTGTACCTTAAACTTACTTCTTCCCTGCACACCCACCTCGGGCAGGTTCACCATGACTTTCTGTGCTACCACTTTTCACATAGTCAAAGGCATTTCCTCCATTCAACAAAGCAAGCTCATTTCTTTCATACTCCTGTTTTCCAGATCCCAACTACTGCTGTCCTCTGGCATGTTTTTTAAATTGGTCTCCATCCTTCTGAAGATGTGGTAGCAGCTCTGACCACTGTGGGCTGGCCAAGGCCCTGGCAGCACCAACTAAGGAACAGTGTCATTTACAGAGCTTGCTTAGAGGTTTCCTCTTCTCTTTGTCTATACACCAACTTGACTCTTGGGATTTGTACTCCACTACACCTCCACTACTGTGCAAAACTACCATATAGCTACAAAAAAAGGGCATGTTTGAGAAGGACTGGCCGAAGGGTAACCCTTTACTCTTGCCTTGATCGAACTTTTTCTTTCAAGGCCATTTGAGCTCTCCTCCTGTTTTGTACTTCTTCCCTCCCCTTAACCCACCAAGCACTCTGAGCCCTATCAGAGCCTGACATGGACTATAATTTAATAAGCACCAATCCTTATTCCATCCTTCAAGTTCTTAATGAAAATATTAAATAAAATTAGACCTAGGACAAATTCCTGCCTAATCCAGTTTGATGCAGCTCTCCAGTTTTTCAGGAAGGCAGCGCAGTGCAGGGCAGGGTCACGGATAAACTGCCAGGAGATGTGCTGGCTGACAGATGTAACACTGGGAAGAGCAAGCCCAGTGTCACACCGAACACACAGCGTTTCACACAGCTCTTCCCAGCACCACTTCCACACTGGGCAAAATGGGGAGCCCTTCAGGATAAAAAACATGTGAAAGAAATATTTCTATTCAAAACAGTCAATCACACCACACTGAAATATAATACCCCAAGGAAGATTATTAATTAAGCCTACAAATGCACAGATGAGATTTGCAAATGTTAAATATTTCTAATTTCTGTTAATTACATGAAAGATAATAGAAACACCAATGATCAAACATGACTGCAGCTCTCATGACCAAGGCAGGGAGATTGATGTTATCCCACCTTAGATACAACTGTTGAAACAAGTTCTAATTCTTTAAAAATTGCTGTGCATGAGCATAACACAAGTTTTCCATTTCTAAGTGTCATCTCACTGTTGCCATCTTAGTTCTCCTGCTAAAATGCCTTAACTGATGTCTATGAGCTTGTAACACATTATTTGTCCTAAAGGACCGAACCAGATATAGACAGCGAAAAAATTCAAGCCACTCTCTAAATAACTGAAGGCAAACAGAAAACCTGTTAACTGAAAAACCCTGTGTAAACTCCAGAAAAATACATTTTCAGATCTACAATGAACAAAAAAACCCCAACTCTAGCTATCCTGATTCACTGGGACAATAAAGTAAAGGATAACTGGTGCTTGTCAACACCACTGTCATTTAGGCATGAATTTAATCCCATGTTTCAGAGATGTTCTGGCCATATTGCATTTCTATTTACCTGCTAGTTTTACCTTGACTGCTTTGGTATCCTATTGTCCATGGGAAGGATACTCCAAAATACCTGGACTGCAAATTCACAACTCATCCTTCTTTAACCAGACACCTTTCAACAGATGTAGAAGCATTGAGATGTAAGGAATGAAGTCACCTTGCTAAAAGTGTTTTATAAATAAATGTTAAGTGTATCCAATCCTCCCTGCCCCCCCTTATGGTTTGGATATATACTTTTCATTGGGATAGCAGAAGGAAAATAAGATCAGCAGTAACCTACAAGGGAAACAAAATGCTGGATGCAAGGGACAAACAGAGGGTAAGTGACATGTTGGGTTTGTTTTTCTCTGCTTCTTTGCTGCTACTGCTGGAAGACAGCAATAACAACTCCTACTTTACTGGCTGAAGATCTGAGCGAATTCCTACTGTGAACACGCAGTTGGTCCATTAGAAGGCAGAAAAGGGCTTTCTTAGTAAAATACAGCAACCCCCCATCTCCATCACAGAGATTTCACATCTTAAGCAAGCGCTTTGTACATCTCCCAAAGAAGATAACAGGGGCAGTGCACTGTGGATGGCTGCAGCTGGCTGGGTTTGAAGGAACACCAAATTAAACAATGACATAACCCACAGAAACAGAGGAAGCCCAAGCTGAATCTGCTGGAACAACAAACTTACACACAGGACCTTTTCTTGAAATGCTCTCTTTTCATATTTCTGACTTGCTTTAGCTTATTTTCTGTGTCAAAATATTTTTCCTTTTTATTTTCGGCAGCTTCCCTTTTGCTATCATGTTACAGAGCTCACACACTACTCAGGGTTGAGAAGACAGTAAAAGCTCTGCAGATAAACAAGGTAGTGGCCATTACTCCATCTTTTGGTCAAGTATGTAGTGGCACAGCTGATTCATACAGAAGTACCTCACTGAGAAGAACAATTTAAAATTCTGTTGAGTTTCAGGAACATAATTTCAATGCCACAGGATGCAATTTCAAAGTGCTCTTCTAAGCTGTGTTGGCACAGGCAGAGCTCTTGTTTGAGCAGGCAGGCAGCATCCATGTGGACACATCAGGTGGAGATACTTTACATGGTAATGCCTCCTTACTCCAACAAACCCTTCTGTTTGTGACAGCTATTAATGTGGTTGAGTCTTTGTGGCTAAAAATCTTGAGCTCCCCGGTTTGACCCTCTCATCACTGCAGCAGAGCAGGGCCCAGGAGAGACTCCCAGCACTGCTCTGTGGGTTCCACACTGGATGGGCACCAAGAACAGCAGCAGCTCAATGCCACTGGTCAGATCACACACACCAACTCTGAAATCAAGTTCTTTAGTCTTGTCTCTTCTATAAGGTATCACTACTCCACAGTCCACTGCAGTTCACTGAGTGTGAAACTATGAGACTGAAGTAAATGGTTATAAAAAAATAAAGAGACAAAACTAATCCTTTCCAATAAAGAAATTATTTTAATCCATCGATGTCCCTTCCTATACCTTGCTTAAGGCACAGGAAAGTACCCAAGGACTGCTGAAAGAACTGTTAGAATGTAAGTGACATTACTTCTGTTTCTTTGATTTTAGAAAAGCATTACACCCCTCTTCTTTCTTGACTTTTCTCCTGTTCTGCCTTTTCTGATTTGGTTGGATTTATAGGAACTACATATATTTGATACATCTCTGCAAAGCATTTTTCTACCTATTTTTTCAGCAGTTTATAAGTGGTCTGTCTACCTGCAGTTGCCATTAATACCTTCCATTTCTAACAAGATGGGGTTTTTTACTTGACAAAGAAACTGAAAGACCCTCCTAAAATTTTCCTGGAACTTCTGACTCCCACTTTCCAGGTAGAGGGCTGATGTTTCGATCCCACGACAAACTTTGTCAACAAACAATAATCTTTTCCTAGATACAAGAAGTTCTTCACACCTCTCACAATTTTCTACAATAGTTGGGATGCATGGCATTGCCTACCCCTAATCATTTCACTTATTTGTGTGCTGCTTCATGTTTTGTTCTCCTTGGTTTTCCTCATTCCCTGTGACCACCTGCCTGTCTGGCCTTCATTAGCACTCAAAGATTTCCCTTCTAGGCTGATGGACCCAGCAGTCCCTTAGAAAGAGAAGTATCTTCTGCAAATTCACCACCTTGCTGCCACCATCAGCCCAGGCTGCCCCACCCAGGTGACATGGCCATAAAAACTCCACAAGCCCTCCAAGATCCAAGGTGGAAAGCACAATCTCTAAAGAACATGGACTGACAAGTCTCCAGTGTCACCAGCCTGGGCTTTTAAATCCTGTGACTGCTGCCCCCATGCCAACAAGGAAATATTTTTCTCTGAAATACTATCTCCAATTCAGGGGGACAATGGTACCAGTATTGAACCCAAAATAAAACTTACTTCTTCTTGACCTTCAAAAATATGACTATAGGCAATTCTGGCCATAAAACCCTTTGCTAGTCTAGATGTTACAAAGAATAAAAAACATTTTCATGATCAAACACAAAACTAGCAAAATAACCTGCACAACTGCACATTTGCACAGAAAAACAATCAGACAGCCCAGCCAAAACAGACTCCATAGGAGCTCCAAACTTGGCGAGGATTAAACAGAGCACCTCAGCCAAAATTAACAACCTCCTTGGCAGTGGACCTTGTAAAGCCACCAAGTTTACAGCAGAGCACTTCCCCAATGCAGAGGCACAGCACTGTCCATGGCAATCTAAGAAACTTTAAACAAAATAACCACAAGCCAGATTTTGCCCTCAGTCACAACTTCCCAGCCTTGCCTAAATCAAAGAAGAAATGACTTCATTAGATTTCATGGTGGGCAATGAGAAGTGCTTTGGGATGCTGGGTTTTAGCAATCATCACTATTTCACTCTCAAGAACAGAGTCAGAGCAAAGCAAACTATTCATCCTTTATGATAAAGGAATCTGGGAAAACTTTCCCTAGAACAGGATAACTGTAGAAAATGTGTCATCTTTTCACTGTTCTCAATTTTGTCTTAACATTGACATTAAATGAGAAATGTTATTTCTATGCACTACTTATATCATTTGCATGTCTTTGGAAGTGATTAGATCCTGCACTGGGATTTTTCAATGTTAACCAGGTGAACGGCTGCAGAGACATACTGTTTTTTGAATGAACCCCAGCGCAGCTTTTCTGTTACCAATGTAAATTATTGACCTATTTTTCCACATGAGAATTATGATCAAATGAGATGGCAATGAGTGGTGGAGGAGATCACAGTAATCCCAGAAACCAAAGAAGGTTTTCTTCCATTCAGCCCAGGCAACACAGCTCAGAGATGGGGAAGGCAAAGAGCTTCCACTCCCCTCTTCAAATTCACCCAAACACGTATCAATTGACAGCAGAACAGAAATAAGTTCTCTTCCTCATGACAAATGATGGCTCAAGCAATCTCAGCCTAAACTGTTTTGCAGTCAAGGCTGAATGATGAACTGTAGCTATGTGAGCTAGAATGATATTAAACAGAACTTTTAATAAAGACTGGGGGGTAAATTTCTAGGATGCAAAAGTGAGAAAGGCTGATGTAATGTTAACTGTGCCCTCCCATGCCTGAGATGTGAAGAGTGCACTCAAGAATGTTTCAAAAACCTGATCTATAATGTCTACCAACTTTCTACTAGTGAGCTTGAAATACTGCCTGGGCAAAGAGCAGTCCTGTACAGGATGAGGGTAAAATGCAGTCCTTGATATTTGCACAACTAGTTTCACCACTAAGAACCTTTTGAAATATTTAAAATATTTCACAGAAATATCCACCTGATTACCTCTCACTGGGAAGGAATCAACAAAGCTACAGGAGTTTCAAGTCATTCTGGATTTTATTGCTGAGATGAAATTCAGGCACAAGTCACATGAATCACAGTAAATCAAAGCAGCTGCTTTCAAGCACAACTCCTTAGAGGAAAAGCAAATGAAAAAAAAAAAAAAACAACCAAAAACCCAAACCAACCAAAAAACCAAACTCAGAACAAATCTTTTATACTAAACCTTGAAGAAAAAACCGTGAAATGGCTCCTTTATTTTAGAACAGTGTTTATCCTTTCCATTAAATGCAACATTCAAACCATCATCTTGCCTTAAGATTTTCCCTCTCCTTAAAAGCAAATATACTGAAGGTCACAAAAACTTTGGAAATCAAATTCCACCCTTCCTCAAAAAAGGAAAACTAACTGATGGGGTTTCAAGCACAGCCTAAGAATGTTCAGTAAACAAATCCCATTAACTTCTGTGGGACATGACATTTTATTTCACCGCCTTTGCAAATCCAGCTGGATATACAGACAGACATTGTTTCAGAACATCTGACTATACAAATAAGGGTTGCTCATTAAATTATTAGACTTAAATGTGTTTTATTTTTTATACTCTGGAGGGAGGAAATGCTCTACCTCTTCCCTATAAATACTCTCTCCCTTCTGGCTCAATGTCCCAGATACAGCCAAATAAGGGAAACACAGTTCCCTTCCTTTGTCGGTGGTCCACCTTATCTCCTCTCAACTGGTGAGAATACACTGTTTATCTTGCTCCGAAGCTTTCAGACCTTGGTGTAACTCTTCTCCCCAGCATGCGGGTTTAACCACTGAGCATTTAAGCAGGATGAAAATGTACTTACTATGTTTTTTTTCTGTTGGTTGGGTACCTATAAATTACGTAAACTCCTAGGAAGAAGGTTCAGATTTCAGTCTTCTGGACTTTTACTGTCAGTTGCAGCAGAAGCTGCAAATTCTTGAGATAATACAAATATCCTCTGGGGGGAGAGGCTGTGCCTTATGTCATTTAGCACTGACTTCCTGATAAATGATAGAGCAGATAGCTTATCCAGCTCCCCCTGCCAAGGAGATCCTGCTGGCAGATGAGGCAAGGGAGGGATGAAAGCAGATGAGAAGGAAAATATGAGAGTCTACAGGGGTTGATCAGGATTGAGAAAAACAGCCTTGGGGTAAAACTCCAGCCACTGCTGAAAGGGTTTTTAAGTCACTAGCCAGGTCAAGTGGAGTCCTGGAGCAAGATTTCCCCTCTCTTTACTACACATGCCCAACATGTTCCTATGTGGACTTGAGCCACCGTGCTTCTTGCAGGCTACCACACTTACAAAGATTAGGGAGCTTCAGCTGAGGTTTATTTTGTCAGAACTGCTGTGATGAGACCAAAAAATGTAACCAGACCTCCTGTGCTGACCCATTCTGGCCCATTCATGCCTCAGAGCTGTGGATGCCCAAGAGACCAAATTGCAGACCACCTTACAACCACAGCAGATCACATGCACCCACAGCTGCCCTGATGTTCTGTTTGCATTTTCAGGTACAAAAAGTCTGGATGAAACCAAGTTTGATGCGTTTACATTCACCTTTAGAAGTTGCTGATATTGAAGATGAGAGAATACTGTGCAAGGCTCCCCCTTAGCTGATGAAGAAAACCTCTTATCTACAACTTCTAGTGCCAAAGTTATGAAGCTGGTTCTTCAGTCTTTCAAGATAAGTGCCTAAAAATAGAGTAACTCCTCCTTCCCTGCCCCAGCCCCTCCAGCTTGCAGGACTTGGTGTTAACGAAGCACAAAACAGGCTCTTCCAAGTGGTGTGAAGGAAGGCAGGACTGCCATGGCATTCAGGCATCCTATAAACCTTAGGTTTGTTCCTGTAGTACAGACACAGTAAGAGAATATCTCCATGCTCATGACATTTCACATGCAGACAAGATTTCAGAGGCTTATAAATTCCTGGAAATTATTCTGCACACAGGCAACTTCTGGGAAAGAGTTGGTCAAGATGCACTAGAAGGAACTACCCACAGACAGCTCACAGCAAAATACTGCTGTGTTTGGAACTGGAGTGCACTAGCACTGGGCAAGGATGTGCTTTTCAGTACCACTTGCTCTATTTGTGACATTTAGCTTTTACCTTTCTCCATCAAAGCCCCGTGATGTAAGTTAAGCTTCAAGACAGCAGAGGAAGCAGCATTTGTTAATCTCTCTCACCATAGTGTATTTCAGCAATGCTGGATAAACATTTTAGCAATTGTTCTTGCTGAAAAAAGTCACAAATTAAGCCTGATTTGGATAAATTCTTGCAGGCACACAGACTGACACGAACTTGGGAATGTACTCTGCCTGAACCCTGCGATATGTTTCTAATATAATCATCAGTCTATACAGAGCTTGCCTAAGTGGTTTACTTCATGTGACTATTAGGCAAAATATTATTTGGTAAGAATCTGTGTGGCCCAGCTCACGGAGTTCACTCTGGAACACAAAGGTGTGCTCTCAGCACGTTAACATCAGAAGTATCTGACACTCATAATCATTTTGTTTACTGCTTGAATAAACAATGTCACAGCCTATTATTTTTGAGCAAATACCAGGGATAGACTGTTTGAGAAGTAGGCACACTTCCAAACAGAAACAAACAAAACCACCAAGGCTCAGTTATGATGTGGGAGATAAGGTCATGGCACAAGAATATCACACTGGAAATTCCAGGTGTCACAAATGAACAGTGGTTTCACAAGTTCAGACTATGCCCTAATTAATGCATCCTATTTCCTCTCAAGTATTAAAACTTTCAGAAAAACTGCATGCACACAACACACAACATCTATTCCTAATGATATTTAGGTCTAAAGAATTCAGCCAAGTAGTATTAGTAGCTAAAACTATTAAAAATGCAGTAGGAACAGTAATACCATTTAGATTTCATGTGCGATGCTGATCTATGCTCACAAGATTCAACACGTCTCTGTTTCCACTAAATATTATGTTTCACATTGCATTACTTGGTACAATACTAAAATTCACTTAGCCTGACAGATGTATTTTACTCTTCAGAGTGGTTTTACTCCAATGTTACTAACAAAATCACTGTGTCAGTTTTGACAGGTTGTTTTTCAGGAGACAATCTTGTTGAAACTCCTTATTTTATAGAACCAAACACACTTAAGGACACCAGGGAAACTGCACTTACATGGGGTAATTCATATGGCAGCAGAAAAAACATTTACCAGTTTTGTCTGCAGAACATTTCTACACTGGTTTAACAAAGTCTTCATTAGCAAGTACCAAATCATCAGTTCCTGGCTAAATGAACATAAAAGTTACATGTATTGCCAGTGTTTCTCAGCCTCTCTGCTTATATGGACCAAAAGTGATGAAACTACTTTTTTAAGCTTTTAAATCTATAGGATATACAGACACAGATACATGTATGACTCAATAAGCTTGCAAAACAGATTCAGGACCAAAATAGAAAAGAATTGACAGGATCTAGAATGAGTAAGTAGAGGAACTTTGCCTGGTTCCTGTCTGCACTGAATCACAGCTCCTTCAATTTCCCTTTAATTCACAGCTCCAGATTAAAAAAACCAACAACTTGATATAGGTAAACAAAAATAGAAAAAAACCCCACATCTTCCCGAAATATACTGAAATGGTACACAGAACAGAGAGGACAGGATAGGGCTGTATCAGGATGCCTCAGCTCTGGTTTTTCACACATCACCACTCTGCATCACGTACTTGCAGCTTGCACAGTGCAGGATACCTGCTGGTACCAGCTCTTGTTAGGCCAGGCTAGTCATACCAGTCTAATTCACTTCTTCACCTCAGGACTTTGGCTTTGACAAGTTAAGTACTTATTTTAAAATGTTTTCAAACGAAAACCACCATAGTCAAAAGTCTCCTTGCCAAGCCCATTTTCCATGTATTCTCAATACATTGCCCTCTAAGAAATGAGCACATATTGCTAGCCACATCTCCTAAGAAATGTCCATCAGCAATGCAGGCAGGAATTTGAAGCCATGGTTTTCACCTTTGGGAGTAGCTGGAGGCTGTCTCAGTGCACAAAAACAGATTTACAAAACCTCCACCACACGAAGGCAATATCTGAGTTTTGAAGCTGGTTGTACACATATGACATTGGTACTACAAAAGTTGATCATCTATTAATAGTCTCCAATAACTCTTTGAACTATTAATTAATTCTTTTTTCCTCCCTTCTCCACATGTAAAGCACATCAATGCCACATGCAAGAGATCAGCTGCTTGGAGCAGTAAAGCAGACACCAAGTCAGTGTTCCTCACTTTGGGCAGCTGAAAAGAAATCTTCAAAAATTTTCAGCTGATTTTCAAAACTGAGTTAGCCAAGTTCACAAACAACAGGTCAACAAGCGGGCACCCAAAGGACCAGGCAGGACTAAGCTCTCTACGGTGCCCAGCAGGTTTGGATGCTCCTGTTGGAGCAGGGACCAGTGTGCAGGATGTGGCTGGGATTGCAGGCTCCCCCTCAGCATCATCTTCATCACAACTGCTGAAAACACACCACTGGGCCAGATGGGCCCCTGCTCTGACCCTGTGGAGCTCAATCTTCTGAAATCAGCACAAAAAACCTCTTTATGAACGCTCACATAAAGGCGCACGCGACCGCCCCGGAGCTGCCTCCCTGCCCAGGCTGGGTCTGTTTATTCTGGCACCCAGCTCCCAGCACCCACCCAGCTCCTGCACAGGATGCACATAACAATCCATTGCCTGCTTTTCCACTTTTACCCATTTGAAGTGTTTTAGTTTGGGCTATCCCAGGCTCTTCAGACTTCAATGAGGATTAAAAAGATTTTATCTCATTTGAAGGAAAAAAAAAATTCATTAGGAAATAGGCAAAAGCATTGTAAGAATGCTCCAAACTGCTTATGTTCCCACAGTACCCACAGCCACACATAGGACTTCTCAAACTACCAGATCACCACATGACCAAGAAGTGAACCACTGAGTGCTTGAGAAGGAAGTGACTCAGACTGAAATTCATAAAGGACAGCAAGAATGGGACAGGATTTCCGCTTACAGATCTTTTTACATGGCAAGGCTCCTTCATGAAAAAAAAAATCAACCCACAAAAAACCCAACCCTGCTCCCTCCTGTCCCATTCAGTTTTTAAAGCAGCTCTGCAGAAAAACTACAGTATGGATTTTAAATCAGTATCCCTACATCATACCTCCAAGCCTTCTCTCTGTACAAGACACCATCCATCACGCTACCACAAACACTCAGAATACCTGCTATATTTTCAGACAATTATAAGCCATGAGCTTCCTTTTTTCCCCTTGAAATGGCATATTTCCAACATAACTAGGAATCTTTATTTACAAGTACACCACCCAAAGTAAGAACATGATGCTTCCAATGGAAAAGATCATAATAGCATTTAAATCTCCAATCTGAAACTGTAAACATCTTACTAAAAAGAGGTTCTGATGCTATGTTATAGATCCAGCCTGAGATAAGGGTGCAATATAGAACCAACAACATATATTTAACAAACCATCATGTTGCACGGAGCAGAGTGACAGAGGACCACATATCTACCCACAACTACAGAGGTGACTGAACAAATGTACTTCAGAGTAATTTACTTAAATTCGGATGATCTATCACCCCACTTCTTCCAACAGTGCCGAATCAGCTTTTGGGGGAACCCTTAGTTCTCTTAATATTGGAAAGAGGCAATAAGCTATTGATATATGGCAGAATTTTTCTTGAGCACTTATTCAAATGTTATGGGCATAATATGAGTGTAGATTTGGATGGAAAAGTACATTGTTAACTTAAGCATCTCAAGTCCTGTGATTTATGTCATACGTTTTCAGGGAGAAAAGCAGAGTTGTCCCTGTATTGTACACTGGACATTTTCTTCAACATTACTCATAGGATGACAGAATGGTTTGGTTTGGAAGGGACCTTGAAGACCATCTTGTTCCAACCCCCTGTCACGATCAGGGACACCTTCCACCATCCCAGGTTGCTCCAAACCCTGTCCAATCTCACCTTGAACACTTCCAGGGATGCGGCAGCCACAACTTCTCTGGGCAACCTGTGCCAGGGCCTCACCATCCTCACAGGGAAGAATTGCTTCCTAATATCTAATCTACATCTGCCATGTTTGAGTTTAAGCCATTCCCTTGTCCCGTCACCACAGGTCCTTGCCCAGAGTCCCTCTCCATCTCTCCAGAAGCCCCTTTAGGAACTGGAAGAGGTTCTAAGGTCTCCCCAAAGCCTTCTATTCTCCAGGCCCAACCCTCCTCAGCCTGTCTTAATAAGGAAGGTCCCCCAGCCCTCTTACTCTTCTTACAAGTACTCTAATACTTGTGCAGCAACAGCAGAGATTGCTCGGAGGTGCTTGAAAAGAGCAACGCATCCCTCACAGACAACACTAACAAGAAAGAAGGAGCAGGACAAGCATCTACTTAAACACAGGGGTAGCAGATCCCCGAACAGAAACTCCCATCTTCATCTTCCCTGTCACAAATGTCACGGTGCAGATCCTATTCCTCTGCTGATTAAAGCAGACACTCAAACTGCCTCTCAGAGTGGCGGCTCAGGAGCAGCTGAGACTGCTGGGAGAGACACTGCCTGCCACCAGAGAGCTCCTGCCCACGCTGCCAGTCCCAAGGCAGCTCCCAACACTTCACTTCCGACAGTCTGGTCCCTAAGGAAAGCCATCACTGTCACACTGCAGCACCGTGTGCCGACACACACTGCCTTCTGCAGCAGCCAGAGATGAGGCTGAGCAAGTGTCTGCTCCAGCTGTGTCCAGGGCTCCTAAAGCTCCTTCCCTTGCCAGGAACTGGCTCACTAGATTGCTCCAACATCCAAACACCCAAGAGAAGCCTGCCAGCTCTACTGGACAAACACACACAAACCCCACAACTAGCTATGAAATGATATGCTATAAAAGCACAGCACAATCTCCAGTAAATAATTCATGCAAACAAACCCCTAAGCTCCAGTTCTCCTTCACCTTACTCCAAGTTTTACAGTAAAATTCATACATTCCTACTTGCCTCTTGAGAGTGTTTTGGCCAAGTGGTTTACTAAATAAAGACTCTTACTCTATACAAATTTATATACACACACATATATATATGCATTTATATTTATAAAAATAGGTTTTCCAGGCTATTCTGCAGTTTTGGAACCAGTCACACAGCACCATCAAATTTTTAACTATTACCAGGCTTGAACTGATACACACCCACAAAATCTTTAAGTTTAAAACACTGCTACTTGTTGTTTCTGACACATTAATTTTCTTGGCTATTCTAAACCATGTGTCATCTTAGCAGCATAAATCAAAATTGGCAACTGTACCCAGACTGCTGTTAATTATCACCCCAATTACCTGTTAGCCAGGTATTCCTCAATAAATCCCCAAATAATTCAAGAAGGAAAGGAGAAGGTAAATATAAAGCAGAAGATATGACTAGAAGCTTATAAATATCAAGAATTTATTTTAGTGAATTGTTTGGTAGAACTTTTAAGAAACCTCTGTGACCCTTCTGCTGAAATTTCCATACAGGTACACATGTATAACTCTAATAATACACTGTGATGTCAAAAAGCTCTTTTCTTTTAATACAAAAAAATTCCCCTATTTCTGCTTTGGCCATGGATTTTGCTGCAGGGCAGTGTGATGTGACTCCTGGGCTGCCATCTCCGGGTAGAGGCACAGAACCCAATTTTAAAAGGCAGAAGGACAGGACAACAAATGCTTATCTGCACAACCTCCTGTTCAGGACCTGTTCACAGCCTGGGGGAGGACTCCATCACTCGCTGTTCCCAGTGCTAAGGCACTCTCTGGCTGACAGACTGGACATGCTGTAGCTGTGACTTCACTGATTTTCTTGGCATTTCAAAAGTGCTCACGCTCTTCAGCTGCAGCACAACAGACTAGTCCAAGACAACAAATTAGACAAACACAAGGGCTGCAGGAAACCTTTAAACAACATGTTTTTAAATTAAATCTAGATTATTTTGGAAATGATCATCCAGGCTGACTCAGTACCGCTGAAGATACACTGTGAGGCTTAGCTGTTAACACTATACTTTATTCCAGGTCTTTCACACACATGCTTCCAAACACCTCAGGTATTCCACCTCAGATAAATAGCTAAACATAAATAAGAATACTAAAGTTCACGTAAGCTGATTGACAAGAAATAACTAGAAAGTCTAATGCAGTGATTCAATTACAGCATTCCCAAATACAGCTCCTTGCTAATTCTAAAGACCCTGAAGCACGCCTGCAAATCCACATTCCTTACCGTGCCAGCAGCATTTTCCCCCCCGCCCCTTGGCTACTGACTTAGTTTTCGTGAATATTTATTTCAGTTAAGTCTCACAAGTAAAAGTACACACAGCCAAATAAATATACACTATAGATAGATAATGGAAAATCTATGTCGTATGCATAAATTCACACAAGAGATTTCAGAGTGTGCTACATTATAAATATCCTGGACATGACGGGAATAAGCTTGGTTGCTACATCAAAGTTTGTTCAGGTAGCTATAGCTGTAGCAGTCAGCAAAGAGACAGGCAGAGAAGAGAAAGGCTGAAAGGTGTAACAAGC
>JAOXXN010000137.1:21381980-21402460 GCA_026770055.1 Myrmophylax atrothorax
CTAAATTTAGGTAGAACTGGCTACGTGCACAAGGGCTTGTGATAAATGAGATTTGATTACAATAAAACACTAGGTTGTCCACCCAAAGTTTTAAATTTTAAAATGGTAGGCCTCTATTTCAAAAGTATCCAGTATTTGATATCAAGTATATGACCACTAGTTCCAATGGCTAACATGAAGTAATTTCTTCTCAATTTTCTTTTGTTTCAATTAATTGTATTTCCAGTGAACTTTCACATAAAAAAACTTGTTTTTTCCGTCATCACCTCTAAACTTTCTAATAACTTTACTAGGTTTTCACCCAGGAGACACAAAGTAATAACACCCAGTAATTAGGTTTTGGTTATAGCTCAGTTGTTCATGAGGATTTTTGCAAAGCACCAAGATGCCTCTGCAAAAAACAAAACAAAACCAAGACCTTGCCCACAAAATGCATTTCTGCTTCCAACAGATAAAAAGATAATGATGCTGCATCTACCAAGGGAGTAGTCATGAAAGATAGGGAGGGAACCAGATCATCTTACAAAACCAATACAGCACAGCAAGCTCAGCATCTCTATTTAAGTTCACACTGAATCAACACTGCTTTTTCACATGGGTGGCAGTGTTTCTTGGCATGGCCACTAGATCCATACAGAGGCAGCCATAAGCCAGAAGCTGCAATAAAAAGGAATTAAAAATCTATACAAACCGTCTTTACCATGTGGGTCTTGTTCATTTGACTTGGGGCTGCTCCTTGCTCTGCGCTCCGGTTTCTTGACAGCTGGAGCTCCCGCGCCGCTGCTCGCGCCGGTGTGGCTCTTGGCGTAGCCGTTGTACACCGTGGTGCAGCTGCCTATGTGGCTCTTGTAGATGGAAGAAGGGGGACTGTTCAGCCGGTTTTGGCGGTCAATCTGCCTGTCCTTGAGTTTTTTGTGCTGTGGTTTGCTGTACTGATCTTCCCTGGTAATGTAGCTGGACATCCCATATAGTGGTATGATTTCTGAAAGGGAAGAATTCACCTGCGTTAACTCAGAACAACAAAAATCAACAAAATCTTTTTCAGAAAACCGAATTCCTGACCATTTCCAAACAAAATGACTCTGGATGTGCCTGGAGAGTAACAACAAACCAATTATTCTTTTTCCCAAAAAAAAGCTTTTCAGTGAGACTGACTTTTTTTTTATTATGCTCCTTAGATGATAGAATTTCTTATCTCTTTGGATGAGTGTGTAAAATACAGCAATTGGAGTCATTGTTTTTCCCCTCCCTTTCAGTCTTTGTGTTTCAGGGACATGGATTTCAAGCAAAAATCCAGAGACTGATCTTCAGGAAAAAGCCTTCATAAGTTCAGAGCAATTCAGAATTTTCTTCCCCAGGGCCTGACTGGACAGAACAAGCTGAGATGTGCTGGTTTCAAGCTGCCATCCCTGATTACATGCAATTTAATTTCCCAGGATAAATAGACCATACAATTGTGTCAGCTGTGGTGCCTAAGGAGAGAAGTGCAACATGAAGTAGAAGCTTTGGGAAGTAAAACCACCTAAAAAAAGTTTGAGAATTATCATAAATATCATATGTACACTTCAGATATACTTCATTAAGTACAATCTCCACCTCCCCCCTCCAAGGATGACTCTCTCTAAGCTAAAGCAGGTCAGCTTGCAGGAATCACAGCTTTTCTCTATAGGTCAATCCTCCTTTTTGTGTTTCACTTTGAGTGTGAACCTTGAACATATTCACATCCAAACAAGTTTTGTCTTTGTTAGCAAAATAACAACTGATACCTGATACATCAATCTTTTTTCCTACATCCATTCAGAAGTTACAGTACACAATTCTGATGGCAAACGAGCATCCTATCCACCTGTTCAAAGCCTGTCTGTAAATTGAGATTGCCATGTATGCTGTATTATAATTTTCCCAAGTTTTTTCAACTAGCCAGATTTTCTTCCTTTGGTATTTCAGTGCATCTTGGCTTTCATCTTTCCTTACCTTACATCATCCTATTTGTATTATCACAGCAACCAGCTGCCTAAACCCAGCAGGCTACAAATTAATGCTATGTTTTTAAGTATAAGCCATGAGACAGCTAAAGGGAACAGCAGATTAACACTCATCAGCACAGTATTCACCAATTATTTCAGCGTACAGGTACAAGCAATCAAGGATTTTGTTTTCAATTTTAAGTTGAATCAGATTCTTGGCATCTCCAGGCTACAGAAACACTCAATATCTAGTTACCCAGCAGCCCTATGTTCCCTTTGAACCATATTTGCATACAACACTTTGTCAAGCAATATGACAAACTGCCCTGTTCCCTTTTCAAGTCCTTCCCTTGTGAATCTGGATGGCTACACTATCCTACTGGGTTCCTGAGCTTCCCACTTCCTTCCTCCCAGTATAATGAAGTTAAGTGTCAGCTGTAAGGGTCCATTCCCCTTCAGAAAATGCGTTCTGTTGGGCAACAGAAAATTCAAGAGGTAGCATGCGTAGATGCCTCCCCCTCTTTCTTCTCTGCCTCTTCCTTCCCACTCCAGCAGAATCTCCCTTCTTGTGATATGACTTAAACATATTCTTTGGAAAGGGTTTTAAGTCCAGGTAGTCCAGCACAATGTAAATCCATGAATCCTGAAACCACTTACATGTCAAACATCTCAAGTAGCTTTGTGGATTACTTTTTTGTTTAATGCCCCCTTTCAGATTACACAAAGACTTTATCTCCAGGATGGCAGAGCCACAGCAGTGCATAGTTCAGACAGCAATATGCCCCTTTCACTCCTTTTCTTGCAATTACTTCCTCCTGGCCTGATTAGGGTTGCCATGCTACCCTTTGGCATCAGACAATGCCTTGCAGTGACTTACTGCACATTCTCCACTAGAATAACAAAAGAAAATGCTTGTTAGAAATCACATGAGGGCCAATAGGAAGCAGTATCCGGCTTTTCCCACTGGAAATGATCCATGTTAGGATCCAGCACTCTGCAACCAGTGCCATTCCCAACCCAGGACTGACATATTTTGTCCCTAGGTTTTCTGTACAATGCTGCATCATGACACAGCAAGAGCGACATGACTCATGTCCCCAGTTTGGAGCACTGGATGAGACCTTTTTTCCCCACCATATTTACAGCTTAAGTTAAAACTGATTTTGTTGCTGCAACCTAGAGCTCCAACATAGGATTGCCTGGTGTTGCATCTCTCTGGATGGCTGCAGACCCCTGTTCTGGATGTTCAAGGAGGCTCCATCCATGTAGATAAAGCCACTCTCCAAGTTCTCCATTCCTACTCTTCGTTTCCTTAGCCCTAAACACCTGCTGAACAAAGGTGTGAAACGCCAGTACCTTCCTTCCAGCTCACCTTGTTCTCCGTATATTGTTGGGGGAAGATGATGCTGTGGGAAGAACTGTGGTGGCATGTCCCCAGGTCCAGTGACAGGAGGATAAAAGGCTGTATGAGAGTTGTGGATAAAATGGGGATGGTGTGCCAGATAGGGAGGTAAGTGATGGGTTGGCGAGATGGCCGAGGGGTAGCTGGGGGGATAACACTCCGGAGACTGCGGGGTGACCACCACCCTCCGAACGCCCGTGTTGTCTTCTATCACCTGGAAGGGAAGGCAGAGAAATACATGTTGTGCAGCATCTGACCCAGGCACAGTTTTAAAACAGCACTGTTTACAGTTTGTTCTCACATTGCAAAACAGTTGGTCCTTAGGTTTACTTTCATGAATAAACACATTTCTAAAATTAATATCAGCAGAAATAACCATAGTGGTGATGTGGCTTCTCCTGGAGACTCAGATAGACACAGTAATCACTGGGAGCAGTACTGCTGCTAGTGATAACTATGTGGGTTAGAGACAAAGTAAATAACCTGCATTTAGGGAGGAAAACAATTGAAAAAGGAACACAAAGCACCAAAATAACTGTGCTTTTTGGAAGCAACCTTACATTCTGTCCATAAAATTTCTACCATGGATTTTGACAGCACTCCTGAGTACAGAGTTAGTGACACTGGGAAAGTAGCTGGCACTGCTACTGCAAAGAGGCTGCATGTGTGCACAGAGACATGTACTCTACAGGAACCTGCTGTGTTTGCAAAAGAATTGCTCTGTTCATAACAGGTATCTGTTCTAGACAAATCACAGGGCAGAAGGTTTGTTTCTGCTACAGAGCTGGTCTATGCATCCACGCAAATCCACTCTGGGATATGCATAATTTGTCCCCTAATGCCCTAGTCAAAGCATGTAAAAACAGATGTAGGAAGGTGGGAATGTGCTTAGGCTGAAAAATGTTTTTCAGGTTATAATTTTTCCAGAGTTATATTTCTGGAGAACAGTAAACCAGCCAAATTTCAGTCCAGACATAGGAGCCAAGCTTTTCTTGAAGTTCATTCAAAAAACTTCTGCCACTTCTGAAATTTAAAAATACAACCACGTAAGAACAATTACTATCCCTTGGACTCTGTAGTGCTGACATGCACGAGGCAGAAAAGCATGAAGGAAACATCATTTAGTTTCATACAAGAAACCAGCTGTTAAAAATCTAATTTTCTCTAAACTGACTGATGACACACAGATGGAATAATATCTGTGATGAATGTGTTGTATGAGATAAGTGAATGTGAATCAAGGGCACCTGCTGTAAGGTGCTACCACTCTCAGCTGATTACCACCACCATTAGCTGGAGTTATCCACCGCCCAGCAGCACCAGCAGAAGAGGTTCTGTTATAGATCCCAATGCTCCAGCAACTTTCATCACATCAGTGTCTCACCCCAAAGCACAAAGAAAAATCAAGACCCTGAAGCAAAGAAACAGCACAGCCCGTGGCTGTTCCTGCTGACTGTGCCGCGGAGGACCAGCAATGCCCACGGACATGAGAGGAATTGCTCCTGCAAACACCAGCTCCTGCCTCGGGCATCAGCTGAGCAAGCTATCACAGTGTAAGATTCAAACAGTTGTGGCTGACTTTCTCAGGCCATGAGTGCCCTCAGGTTACATGAATTTACACCTGTTAGCTATGGGATGCAACCACAGAGAATTTCTGTGTCTTGGCTGGCCTCCTACAGAGGACAATTTTCTACAGAAAGCAAATTCATTCAGTCATAACTGATACTTCACATTAAAAATGTGTTGCTTGCTGAGTAACCAGAATAGTGGTTGTTTAGCTTAACATACTTGATCCTACCCTCTAAATTTACAACTTCCCTTAGCAATTTGATGGCTGCTAGCTTTAAAATTCAAAGACTTTACAGAGTCTTAAAAAGACAGCTGAACCTCAGAGATGTAAACTATTATGTCCTTTTAACTGCTGCATTTTCAGGCCTCTCATCTCTGCTACTGCTTCTACTCCACCCCCACACCGTCACTTATCCTTGCACCAGGTCTGAAACCTGCACTCTGAAACCTGGAGAAAAGGGAAATCCTTTCCACTGAGCAAATATGTGAAAAACAGAACTACTTATCTAGGGCTATGCACAGAAATGCTGGACTTAACTCTCTAAGACTCAGAGCATACTGTAATTTAATTGATACAGCAAGTTTCTACATCCTGATGTGAATAGTTTTCATCATGGCTTTAACTAGGCCAAACCTCAAAGACAATTCCAGTCTTCCAGGCTTTCAAGTTCTTATCGGTGCATCTAGACCAGCTACATGTGTACTTTCTGCACTAGTGAAAGATGAATATTTTAAAGAACAGATTGAGACAGAAAATTTGTACCCTGAGCAGCACATAATGTAAACCATATTTAAAATTATTGGGATTCAGCTTCCTGAAACATCATCTATAAAGCAGGGAGAAAAGCTCAGAGTCTTGTCAAAGACCTTTCTGATGAAATTATCCTACTACATGAAAACTATAAAATATCAGCAGTAGTGAGAGAAAAGCCAGAGATGAGGGGATAAAACAGCGTATTTCAGTTGGAAGGGACCATCTAGTCCAACTCAGAGGATGAGCCAGCCTTCCAAATTACTTTAATCAAAAAGCCAAGACTAGTATCTTTTATTTCCATACAGGCCATGAATGCTGACAGAATTCTTGTTATTCCATGTGCCTACATTACAAATGAACACAAGAACACAGGGGACCTGGTGAAAACCACCTTATTTCTCTATCCTACTGGGCATTTTCTCTCTAAACTAGGAACTATAGGATATATGTGTAAATTTCTGAAGCTGCACATACAATCTTTAAATATGCTGTACTGCCCCTAACAAATAATAAAATTGGTAATCTGATTCATTATGTATTATATGCATTAGGTAGCTATAAGGACTGTAGATGGCCCTTGACTTGTAAAATCGGCAGTGGGTAGATTGTAGTATTGCCATTCTGGGAGACAACACTCTTTCAATTCATCAAAGATGGAGAAAATCAGTCTTTATCCAGTAATGAAAATAACATAACTTAGCAGAGAAGTTAAACTTTGCTATTTAAAGAAAAAAATCTGCAATTCCTTGTATCTGATTAAAACTGCTTGTCACAAAGATCATAAATTCATCAAGAAACACACTGCTAAACTGTCTCTACTTCAGCGCCAAGAAGGAATGAAATCCTAATCCCTGCTGAGGTCTCTAGATGAAACTGGAATATTAAAATTGCCATGACTAATTTTAGCAGTTTATATTTGCAGAAAACAAACATCTCTGGTCACTTGGCACCAAGAGATAAACTTTCACTACTTTGCATTCTTTTCAAGCAGTTACTAGGTAAATTGTCTTTTGCTGGTATTTTTTGTTCTTGCTGGTGTAACTGGTGTGCCAGCTCAATAACAATACTATTATAGCACAGTTCTGTGTGGGTTTTTTCCCATATTTTAGGGAGCTTAATTGCTACGTGAGGTAGATGATGATCTTTCAGGGCAGTCTGGGTTAACATTACTCATACACAATAAAATTGCCTCCCCCATTGGTTGCCACATTTTGAGAATACCATGTTAAATGTTACTTGTGTTTTCCAACGAAGATATCCTTGCAATAACTAGAGATAGTTCACATATTCAAAGTACATCTCACTACTCCACCTTGTTTCATTTTTCTCTATTGAAATTTAATATTATACTCTCAGGAAAAAGACAGGCCCGTTAATTGTGCACAGGTAACCTGTACCTGTATTTTGTGAGATCCAGTTAAAGAAATACAACTGTCCTCATTATGTAACACACATTTACTGGATGAGTTTAATATGCTAATATGCAAGTTATTTCCACTTGCTTTCAAAAAAACCAACCCTTACTTCACTTAAATTTAGTGTGCTAGATGCAGCAAGGACAAATGGAGCATGACCACTGGGTGGACCACAACCAATACAAAAATACCAATTTCAAAAACTAATTTAAAACTTCATTCATAAATCAATCTATACCAGAAAACAGTACCGAATGAGCTCATCCATCAGGAACTTGGATGTCAACATTTTATTTATTCACTTCATTTCTTAAGGATGCCAATCCAAGTTCACACCAGTCCTGGCAAGTTTACATTACTATCTTTAGCATCCATCAGTATTAAATCAAACACCATATTAAATCTATACCTTCAACCTGCAAAACAAACAGATGAAGATCTAGGAGGCTGGCAAGCAAGTTGGGGTATTTTATATCTAGAATGATGCAGTTCGTCAGTACCAATGCTTATGAACTTAAAAAGAGCACAACTTCATGTTTTGCTCCAGATAAGAACTGCACAACCTCCCTTTAATGGGGGCCATCCTGTTAAAGTATGCCTTGATTGACTGCAGTCTATAAAACACCCAGAGAAGCTCTGTGAGCAGAAAGCAACACAAAACCAAGGAGTTTGTGACCAAAAGCTAATGCTGGCCAAACATGCTTTTAGAGAAGAGGGTATCCCTTAGGGCAGAGGATATACTCAAGATCAAAATCCTGATTTGAGGATGTGAGTTTTTCTACCATTTGAAATGTCATTTAAACACTTTTCTCTTTCTAGAATTTATGTTTTAGTTCTTTTAAATGCCACATGCTTGGTGCAGGGATACTGAACTGCAGGACAGTGGCTCAAGTTGCACCGTTCAGACTATATAACCCCAGTGTTGCCTCCTGACCAAAGGAGGTTTTTCAACACTATGTGCACCTCATGCTCAAACCAGTAAACTAGTCCTTTAGCCTTAAAATATCTATGGCAGAGACAACATATTAAAATATCTGTAAATAAAATGAGAAGTGGAGTTTCAAGCCAAATTTTCATGTCCAACTATACACAAGTAATTCCTCAAACTCCAATGGAATCGCTCCAGATTTATTTTGGAGAGAGCAGTCCACAGCCAACAACACTAAACAAACAAGTCCATGACCTTGCTTTTGGTATTTCCATTTTTCTAGTTCTCCTCATTAGAACACTCCAGATCCACTTTTCCTCCTCCCAAACATACTGAGAAAAGCAGAAACAACCATTCATGAGGATGTCACCAAATTTAACAGTTTAGCATCCAAATCATGATTTTTAATCCTCAAATTATGGTGACACCAGAGAGCTTGAGTGCCCTGGGAGCCAGGAGAAGACATCAGGCCACAGACCATGATGACAAGGAGCCTCCAGCAGAGAGTGGGCTCCCAGCCTGTGCCACAGGGAAACACTCAGAACTGGAATTGGCATTAACAGCCTGTGTCTGGCCCCTGATAAGTCACAGGAGATGCTCCTTCAACATTCAGCAGTTGAAGCCAAAACTGTTGACATGGCAGCATCTACTACAGATTCCTCTGCCATCTCACCTTCCACAACCACCTCCTGCAGTAGCAATATTGCCCACCAAGAGCACAGCAAAGGAACTTTTCCTCTTGTCTGTATTTGACTAACCCTTAGTCCACAAAGAATTGCAGAGACATGAACTCTGATCTGACAGTTCATATATGCCAGTGGTGCACAGAGGTTTGTCTGCTGAAAAGGAAATGCAAAATACTGGCTGCACTGAACTGATCTTTGAAAGCAAAATCATAGCATGAAAGATCTGAAGTGGTGGTGTGTATCTGTCTTCTATTATTTCCCTGGAATTTTTCCCACCCTGGCTAAGTCTCATCATTGGGAACATCTCCTTAACATCAACAAATCCAGATTTTAGTCACAACTATTAGTATGGTCCTTGAAATCTAGAAACGGAGACTAACTATGTTTGTGCTTGCAGGACACACACCCTCCTGCCAATTTTTCACCGATCATTTTCCCAATACTGGAGGTAACAAAGCACCATGTTAATCCAGGGTTGCAATCATTTGATAAGTCAGGTAATACTTAGGGCTAACAGTCACAGCTCTACCAGGCTTGGCACAACAAAATGGTGAAAGATTTCATGCCTTTTTCAATAGGCACTGTTACTTCTCTGCAGGGGTATTGTGCTCTGCCTGACTCTTAGATGTACACTTTGGGGACAAATCCAACTAAAAATGAAAGATATTTTCATTGGTATCTCAGAATGCATTAATTTGCTTTATGGTTTTTCCTTTGCCTTTTAAATTTGTGTTTTCTTTATCACAAAACAGTAATTTTAACTACGAGGCAATAGACAAAAGCAAGACCAAATAAGGCAGAGACATTTGTTACAATAAAGAACTAATTTCATTACTACAGACTTTCAACTATTATTTAATATGAAGATCTGAAAGGCAAGAGGCTCACTCACCACACAGCAAAACACACATTCTTCTGCTGAAAAGCACCAAATAACAGAGTTTCTCCCTAAAACTTTACAACATATTTCCAGCTCCTTGGAAAAATTGCTTCATAAGAGGGTTTTTGGTTGGGTTTTTTTCTCGTTATAAACTACTTAAAGGCTTCTTTAGTGGAATTATTATGGTGCCCCACAAAAGGCATTACAGAGCAACTGGGCTCAGACAGAGATACAACTGGAAGACTTTCATCCCTCTGGTTTGGAAGGCATTCCAATTATCCCCAACCCTATATCTTAGCACAGAGGTGGAGAGTCAAAAACATTTTAATACTAAAAAGATGTTAAAAGTTATTTCAAAGGAAGAATAAATCTTTAGGAAAACATCTGAGTGATATGGGTCAGTTTAACAAATCAGGTGAGTCCATGAGGGGTATTAAATTGCAAATGCTGCCAAAATGTACCCCAACCACTCCCCTTGGGATGACTGAGGAGCAGGAGGACCACCCTGTGGTGCTGCCCTCTCTCCTAAGGCTGGCAAACAACTGCCCCCATACTTGAAGCATGTTTTCACTCTGTTCAGAAGTTAAAATACCACAGAGTGATTGCAGTATTTTGTGGGATTTAAGTATGACGCCATCCGCAATTTTTCAGAATTACACAAGCTCACGTTTCCTGGGGAGGGGAAGGGATTCCAGGACATCATTTATATTCTGCTTAACCAGATGCCAAAATATATGTATCAAAAGTCCTCATGCTATTTGTCAAAAATATTTGAAATAATTTGTTTACTTTTAATGAAGCTTTCAGTCCAGGTCTCAATGAAAATGGTGAAATTACTGGATTTACTGTATTGTTCACAGCTGTTCTGCCTTTTTTCTTTTTCCTTTTTTTCCTTCCTTACCTCAGAAAGAGTCTAGGCTTTTCAGAAGATGGAAGGAACAGAAACAATCTGGTAATCTGAAGTAGTTATTTACACAGAAGAGCAGTAGCTGTCCAAGTGTTTCAAAACCCAACAGCTTTGTGAAAAGCTTTCTCCATTTTTCCATAAATAGATAATTAAATCACATTTATTCTTGAAAACGCACCAAAACCTCCAGTTCTTGGTATGTGGCAGCATTTCTGCCGGGAAGATACTAAGGATCAACAGCATATTTCATACCTACAGTGGCTCCTTCTCTCACTTCCAGCAGTCTCTCATCCCTTCTGACTATCACAGCAGAACTTAAGGCATCAACCAACAATGTGGAGTTCTCTCCCCCTCTCACAAAGGGACAGAAGTTGCACATATGGGCTCAATCTGTGTGTAGAACTTCTGCTAGTGCTAAAACCCCAAATCTACTACACATACCAGTGTGAGAAGGTGCACATACATGGTCACTTGTGCAAATGTGTGTGTGTACTGTCAGTAAAAAGGGGTATGAAAATGGGTGCTACAATTTTCATTAAAATTCTGAATTAAATTCCAACCAAGTAGACTTCTCTCCATGGATCAATGCTATTGATTTTATATGCATACTAATTCTTCAAAAAACATACCTGTGAGATATAACCAGGAGGCACATGAATAGGAGGAATGGATCCATTGGGTGACATCATGGGAACCTCTGCTGGTCCTAATAGAAAGAGAGTAATAAGATATCAGTTTTTTCAGTTAAAAAAATAGCATAATTTCTCAGAAAATACTAAAAATAGCTTTATTTTTGAAGCCTGCAATAACAAAATGAGCAGCTCCACTAATTTCTGGTATATGGAAAACGCCTAGTGCAATCATTCTGAGAATAAGATCATTGTTCAATGACTTTACCATATATTCTGCTGAAATAATATTTTCATCATAGACCAGCTAAAACATAGACTTTATATTACCCACTGATCAACTTATACAGCATTAAGCCGTAACATAATATGTCCTTTAGCAGCCCACAATTCCTGTACTGAAATCTGGTTAAGTTATTCTTGTCGAAGGCATAGGAGCAGGGAACAAAGCAGAAACTGTGCAGCCTGGAATTAGGCAGCTCCCAAGGAAAGCGTCCAATTGTAGCAAAAAAAAAAAAAAAAATCACATATGTGAAAAACTATCTATCTATTTAAGAATGCACAAAGACCAAATTCATTATCTCAGCTATTCAGACTAACCTTGGAATGTGGTTATACAAGCAAGAAGCTTATGGTTTCCACTCTGAAATCCAGCCCTGAACATGCAAGTTCCATTTTGAGGCACTGAGTGCAAGTACAACAAAGCAAGTGCCATAACCACTGGGCTTTTGCAAACGGAGCCTCACAGCTAAAAGAAAGTGTCTAAATAAAAGGAAATAGTTCTCTCAACTGCTCATTCATTCATCCATTAACATTGGGAACATCACACAGCAGTCAGCAAAATGAACCCCCCCAAATCAGGCAGATGTTTGCAGTGAGAGTTTACTACTTTGAAAAGAAAAATTAATTTCATTCCTTCCTTACTACATATTAAAATCTGGCACGAACCTGTTAATTAGCCCTTTTGACCCCATGGCCATACTCTTGAGAAGATTTCAGCAAGACTTGTCACTGCAAACTGAATTTTAGCTTTGACTGACAAGACAAAAGGTAACTTCATCACCACCTCTGATGGAGAAGCCATCTCACATCTCCAAACCATATCACATTCTAGGGAAGAAAACATATGAAGGACTCAGGCACAGATGGTATGTAATGGCCTGCGAGTGACTGCTCCTAAAATTTAGACCCATCTAATGAAACCCCGCAACAGCCAAGTGAGTCACAGTCTGTTGCCTGGTATCAGCAAAACCAGTTCACACAAAATTAACGTAGTCATTCCCTATCCATCTGCGTTTTTATACTCCTCATGGTACAATCAGAACTTCCCACCTCTCAAAATCCAAGTTACACACAGGAATCCACCAGAGTTATTTTTATCTCCTCTGACTTTGAAGGTTTTTTGCTATCCAGTTATTTACAGTCTAATCAGCAGTTACAGATTTTACTACTCACATCTAGATTTGAAATATTGCAATTCAGCATCAAGTGTATAAAGCACACAGAAACTCTAAGGTTTAAATATTTGGGGTGTGTGGTTCTGCTGCATTTCATTCTTCCCTGTACTTAACTATGTAGGAAACTTTACCTATACTACAGGCTCAGCAAGGGGAAAAGAAGTTATTGCTTCTTACTATTCAGCTCATATGGGTTCCCCCCTCACCCTATAGCCCTTTCAACACTATTTGTCTCCCCAGACAGCCAACAATTTTAGTGTCAATGGAAAAACTTCAGCCTGAGCAGTAAGCAATTATTGGGAATGAGCTGCCACCTAAATGGCTCTATTTAAATCCATCAAAAATATGAAGTGACAACTGGTCCAGAAGGAATTTTACAGAAATATTATTTGAATAAATGTGTTTTCTTATTAAAAAAAAAATGCCCGCAAATTTCTTTTCAGGAATATAGTTTTTTATTTATCTCTGAATCTACTTTGCTCTATACAGACTGCCAAGTTTCTCTCCACAGTAAGCTAGACAGTATATCTGTATAACAATGTATCTGTAAGGGCCAATACTGATGAACACACAGTGATGCTGATTTGGGGGATGAAATCCACAGTGCACTATCAAGTGCTGATCAGTTCCTCAAGGACAGAACATGACTGAGACTAGGTAAAATGAACAGTTAACAGCTACATGACTCATTCCTTGTCAGTGGTTTCTCAAACCTGAAAAACTGCAAGAAAAAAGGTCGCTATAAAATAAAAAATCCTTAGTTCATAATACAAGTAGACAATAATTTAAATGTTAGAAGTAAGTGTTGCTTAATAGAATGAAAGCATAATGTATAAAGCTGCTTCACCTCCTCTCCAAAACACTGACTGCTTATAGTTGTTTTAACCTTAGCCAATCTTTCTCAAAAATAGCTACTCTGACTGGAAATAAATATGGAACAGTTTTGGAGTTTCTACTTATGGAGCAGATAATACTATACAACAAATAAGAAGCACTTTGCTTCATATCTGTCCTTCCAAACCTTGTGCCAGCTGCTCATATGGACTAGTGATCTACTTGCAGGAAGAAATCAAACTCCCACACCAATGCTGTTGACTGTAACACTTCCACTCCAATAAAAAAATATAATATTGTGTTTTACCATCAAAACGTGCACCATGCAAGATGAGTCTTAACCTTGCCTATGACCCCCAAACTGTTAAAGTCATTTGGATAACAGGTTTTAGAAGACTGACAGCCTGGTGATTTGCAGCTAGATTTTGTTTCCAGTGCTTTGATTTCAGGGTTAGCCAAATGACTTTAGCATACATTATTGCATTCCTCTCATCAAGGGTATCAAAACAACTTCAAGCAGTAGCAAGTAAGACACAGACCCCCACCTCCACAGCACAATGAGTCCCAGCAATTATTAAGGACTCTTCTTGTAGTCAAATAATTCCCTAATTAAGACTAAAACAAAATCATACCTTTTGTTTGGATTGGGTGGGGGTTTGGTTTTGGGGGTTTTTTTAAGTATTTTTTTGTTATTTCGAATAGTTTTGAACTGTTCAAAAGCAGAAACTTAAAGAAGGATGTTCCTCAGTTTCTTGTATGCACAGGACGGGTATAAATGATGTGTTCTCTTGGGAATCAGAACCGTTCAAGTTTTAATTGAAGATCGTGGCTCAATATAAAATTTACTTTTAATGAGAAAAAGTCCATCCATTCTAACACAGATGCTGCACACTGACATGAGGTCGCTTCAGTACTTTTCAAACCTGTTAGCAAACAGAGGCTGTCTCCCAAACTCCTAATGAAACTGAGCCAGCAGAGCTTGGCCACCTCTGCTGACAAAGCCAGAGGCCAAATTCCAGCACAAGCTCCCTCACCGTGAATCCAGCACATCTCCATCAGCTGCTGGAGGGCTGCCCCAAAATGCTGGGGCTGGCTCCATCTAAAACACAGGTGCAAGGAAATGATTCCCCCTCCTCTGAAATAAGAGGAAAAGCAGAGGAGCCACCGGGCTGAAGGCACTGCAGTCCAAGCAGGCAGGCAGGCAGGTGAGAGACCCCACTTGTGCCCAGCTGGCAGAGCACTAAGTTTTCCTATTTTTAACATGTTAATAATTAACAGACAGTAAAAGAAGCAACTCAGTCTTTCATCGTGGCAGAGCTAATTAACAGCTTGACACCCAGACAGAGCCTGTCCTCCTCTTGCACGCCATATGCTCCTTCTTTTGTGCTGCTCTGTCACCCCTGTGACAGCAGAGAAGCTGATTATTTTAACCATTTTTGATAACCAAAAACGTTTTGCAAATCCATTGCCTTTTTAAAAAGCACCTGAACTCTGAGTCTAACAAAAATGACAACAATCTTTCTTGTGCCATGGTTTTTACTGGGTGAAGCTGCACATCAAAGCAAGATTCCCTTCCACCTCTGTCTCCCACTTTCCCTGCAAGAGGATGTTTGTCGTGGAGAGACTGACAGTCCTCCTGGCCATTTTTATTCCTTCAGGAACAAAGTCACAATGTACTCGAGAAACTTCTGGCCCAAGGTTTTCACGACTAATTATAGCTTTGGTTGCAATCCATGACACTTTCAAAATTCTTGTATAAAACCAGTTTTGGAATAAGTATGTTTTTTTCTTGTTCCCAAGTGACCTTTTATGCATGCATTAAAGATCACTTAAATCAGAGCTTTTCCTTAAACTTTAGAAGCCAAAATCACTTCAGTTCCTCCAGCTAGAGCAACACATCTTTTCTCTTTCTTTCTTTCCACACAGCACTACAGGGCAAAGAAGTAATTTTACTACGCTGTTTTCCTTAGTGCTTATCCAGCACTGCTTTTTTGCTCTCTATTCCTAAATTATCTCCCTTATAGAGTGTTTCTCCCATCCAGCCCCAGCACCTGGGCATGTTTTACTCCATGTTTCTAATGACTACTTTGCATAGTTCATTACTGCAAGCAAATCCTACCAGGCTTCCTTATAAAGTTCCCATTCCGAGAGCAGTTACTAAAAACTCCCAGAAGTTTTGGATTTTCTGAGCACTGTTTCCAGCAAACATGTACCAGCTTACAATTTCACACCACAATACCTGTACTAGCAGAGAAACAATACAAAATTTAGGGATTTTTCACTTTTACTTTGAAATTTAAGAATCCTGTACATTTCAATGACAAGAACCTACTGAACTACTGAAGTGGAAAATTAAATCCCAGGAAGTAAATACATTATATTTTATAAAGCTTAACAGTTATAAGTAACCCATGAAAAAATATTCTGCCTCCCCCTGATTCACAGCAAAACTGGTACCACATCTTTCACATGGGGCACTTTTCAGGAAGTGAATCTATGGAGCAAGAGGTGTGACAGAACAAAAAAGGAGAGATAATTAAAGGGCAAATTGGCCTGCTTTGCTAAAACAAATGACCCAGGGCTTGCTGACCTTGGCTGGGACCCAAGGGTTTGCATTTTCACATGGATGAGCAGCTGTTCCGGAACAATTTCCTCAATGAAACAAGCACAAACAGGCTCCCTGTCAGCAACACGTGTCTTCTCCCTCCACTTGGTTATTCTCAAAGCAGTTTACGGACCAAACAAGGTGATGACAAGGAAAACAAAAAAAATTCTGGATCCTTCCATTCATGTTTCCTTCGCAGCAGAGCTGTGGTGAGCCTTTTTCCCAGCCTTTCAGCCACAGCCCAAAACTGCTTGTTAGCACAAGCAAACACAAGTGTGTCAGACCACTTTGTAAATAAACACCTTTAAAGCAGGACGTGAAGAGCTGTCACGTACAAATATCACCGCAATTTTGAGGTGCACTCACTCTTATACAAGAACTAATACAGACACTAACTTAACTCTGCTCATGTACAGCACAAGGCAGAGTCAATTCCCAGGTGTCTACTTAAGTTCCCAGGACACAGGGTCTTAAATCTGCTGCTGCTGAAGATCCAAACACTTCGTCAATCGACGAGTGTGAATTCGTAGATTAAAACAGCTGCACATTAGAGAGAAAACAAGGAGCAGCTTTAACATCACTTAGTGCTTGAGGGGATAAAATGACACCTTTAAAAAATACCTTTGGAGAAGTCTGGAATGATAGAAGAAAATCCCACTCATGCTGCATTCAACCTGCCAATGGCAGGGTAGTGAAAGGTGCTAAAATAATGTTATCAATAACCCTATGCCTTGATAAATGGTAAAAAATAGTGTCCAGCACTTGGCCATTGCCATGGTACCAGCTCATGCCTGGAGAAGGAAGCACACAGTTTTACACAGCTTATCTATACAGATTCGACAGTATTTTAAAGACAACCTCACCCACTCACAGAGACGTGAACAAAAGGATGCCTGCCACATGTCCATTCACACTGCCTGGCACCTCACCTGCTTATTTTCTGTTCAGATCACAGTTTAGCTGTATGAAGTAATTCTTTCACCTTTTAAGAGTATAAAAACATTACCTAAACCCTCAAGTTTAGCAGAAACGGATCTATGGATTTCAAAGGATTTTGCATCCTGCAGCAAATGACTACTTAAACTTAAATGAAATGTCCAAAAGAAAAAAAATAACAGCCTGAAGACTCTTGCACCTGGCCTGGCTTAACCACTGAACACAGTGACCTCTGTACGTGCAAACACAGTGTTTCACAATGGAGACTGAAGCACTTTTGATATAGTTAAAACATGCATCTAAAACTTCTTTGCAACTTCTATGACTACTTTATGTTTTTTCAGTATCTTTTCTAAATCCTGGGATTAGATCAGGAGAGGTTACAAATGTAACAGTCCTTTACCCACTCCCCCAGATCATCAAGTTAATTTGCCATAAATGTAATATTAAAAAAATGCAAAAATTGATTTAAGTTATAAAAAATACATTGATGTCTCGTAGCTTCATTGCTTGATCTATTAACATCACACTGCAAATCCCATATACTGTATGACACATTCAACCCTTGGACCTTGAGCCACAGGCCCGACAGTGCCAGCCAGGCTCCAGCCTGGGTTTGACTGATGCTTTCAACATGTGCAGACAAACTCACTCAACCAAACATCAAATCAAGCTACTCAGAAATCTGTGCCAAGCGCATCCCGCAGACAGCTCCAGGAGCGTTTTGGGGCTTATTTACATGATGGTACCTTTGCTGTTTACACGAGAGACTCTTGAAAGCCCTTTATTTTACCAGTGTTTGCTACTTGACCTGCTACACACAGCAGGAGGCTCGAGCACATCCAGCCCGGAGTTAAACAACAGCACTACAGGCTTTAATGTAAGAACCACAAGATTCCTACTCAGCAGCATGTTAGTTTGCAATGTCTGTCTCACAGATGTTGTATTCTGGTTTGGGGCATATTCTAGAAATAATAGAGTAACCTGTAAAAACAGGAAATTAACTCAAAACTATCAGTTGCCCCGAATATGCCCTGCCCAAAGCTACCACAAATACTACAGCAGGCACTCACAGCAGCACTACTGCAGCTGAATTCCAAAAGGAAGTTGGGTTGAATGCTCACTTTTATCTACCACAGAACTATGAATTAATAAATTTTCAAACATCAAACATCTGACGTTCCAAACATGAAGTGTTTTGCATTTGGAGATACTCATCCTGAGAGTGTAAAGCGTTGTCCCACTCCTCACCTGCCATCCTGCACCTTGGTTTGGAGTTCATCACATTTCACTAAGTTAACAAGCAGAGAAAAGTCCAGACAGGGTCAACAGGCTGTTCAGTAGCCTGGCATATTTCCCCCTTGTGCATCCACAGCTTCTCCTCCTGCCGAAGGGCTGGAAGAGGAGCAGGAAGCACTTGGGGACAAGGACCCAGTCCCACAGCCTATCCCACACCAGTGATGAAGAACCAGCAGCTGCACTCTGCAGTGATGATGAATGAATTTACAAGTTTGACAATATAAAGCTGACTGAAGTCTTTCAAAAAGGTTAGACAAGCAAATTTGTTCAGCCACAAAGAATGGAGCTGGACGAGATGGATCCTTTGGGTTTCTTGCTGTTCTTCAACATTCCCAGGTGGTTTGGTTTCTTTTTTAAACTAGATCCATATATCATTCTAGAGTTTCAATTTATGGGTAACATTTTGGAGTGGAACATTTTTTGTTGTTGTTGTCTTGAACAGAAACAGAGTATTTTCCTGCCCTACCCTGAACAAACAAGTCAGATTCTTTTGCTAAAATAAACCTTTTCTGACGGTTGGCTCACCAGTGCTACTGCAAAAACACTTGCAAAGGCTATGTTGCAATACTTCAAGCATTGAAAATAAGCATATTCCCATGGCAATTCACCAGATGGGCTACAGATTGTAAATCATAGATGTCTAGACTGAAACACAAGAGACAAACATCTGTCTAAAATCAGTTGACTTGAATGGCACATACTGTTAAATAAATTAGGACTACTTTGGAAACAAAGAGAACAACCAACTACGTTGAAAACATCTGAAATTAATCCATTAGCACACAAGCCACAACACAATAACCTGAAACTGGAGAGACATTCATTTCGTGAGGAATAGCCCAACATGACAGCCTGACATCTGAGGCAGGAGCACAAAAGTGTTTCTGTGACCCAGCCCCACGTTACCCCACGAGGACTCACGAATCCATCCCCAGAACATCTGGCTGGAGCGGAGTTGTTATTCTCCTCGCTTCACAAGTGAAACTGTGGGACAAAGAAATGAAATGCCTGATGCAGGGTCACACAGGAAGTTTGTGGGAACGCTAACAGGACACAAACTCAGAATAGGATTTAGGTCATAAAGCAATACTTAAGCCTGAATTTAACTTTAGTCTGTTAAAACTTTGTAGGGTATCACACAGAAAAACACTCTGTTTTGGAAAAAATAAAGTCTTCATCGTGCCTACTAACTTCTTTTTCCTTTGCAAAACATTTTAAGATAGAAATATGCCAGAATGCCCATGGATGAAAAGAGAGAACAGCACTAGCAAGGGTGCGAGAGAAGAGACCTTGCACAGAAAACTGCAGCCTGTCCCTTGCAGGAGGCTCCAAGACAGAAAACGAGACCACAAAGCTGAATTCAGAAATGGGGGAAAACCCAAAAAGTAACTATTGCTGACCCACACAAATAACAAGAGATCTCTGTCAGCATCAGGCTTCACTTTAGAATCAAAAAACCTTGGTTTTAGCTCTTACACTGCTAAAGCTTTGAACAGCAAAAGGAGGATTAGGACCCTTCGGCTGAGCTTCCCACCAGACCTATGGAACCAGTGCACTAAGTTTTAACCAGAACACAGTTTTAGGGGAAACAGACGTCATGAAATGAGAATTATTTATTTTCTGCACTAGTTATTAACAGCATGGCCATTTACATAAATATGACATCATTTGTCGGAATTCAGTACAAGTTATTTATTTGTAGAAAGCCAAACAACAAGCCATAAGAACATCACAAGGATGGAAGTTCAACTACAAACATTATTTTCCTTTTGCAATTTTGAGACAGCTCTTCAACACGTTCTAGTGATGTCAGTGCTTTTTGGGGAGTGTGTGTACATGTGTCAGCTTTTGGGCATATTTATACAAGCTAAAAAGCTTTGTTCTCTGCAACAGGTTTATACAAATACTAAACAGCTTTGAGCACAACCTCCATCAAAGGCAGCAATAATTATACAACACCACTTCTGTGCAACAGAAGAAAACGCTCCAGTTATTCGTAATATAATTATTACATTCCCATGGCAACACCAGAAGGACTGTACAATCAGCAACAGACCCAAACCTGGCCAACAATAAAGTTACACAGTATGTTCTCTTCTGCCTGGCCCAAACGAGGCAGCAATTAGGTGATGGCTATTCTTTACCTGTCCACCCACAGTGAGAACAATCATCCAGCCAGCAATAACTAATCCAAACTCCCAGCACTCCCCCC
>JAOXXN010000137.1:21402527-21422638 GCA_026770055.1 Myrmophylax atrothorax
ACGTGTTTGGATCCTGGACTTCAGTGAATAATTTGAAATTCTCTCATGAATGTGCTCATCAAAACCATAGCAATTAATATCCACCTGTCACAAGCAAGCACTCTTTATGGTCTGAGGGTGGGGAGGGAAAGGAGAATCAACACTGTTGGTACTTAGGTACATGCTGGGATATTTTGTGAGGCTGCAATGAACTGTCATCTCCCTGGAGTAAAACCACATTTCATATATACATAATATATATACATTTTTCATATATACATACATATTAAGTATTAAAAGAAAATTTCACTATATTTAATATTTTCTTCCCCTCTGTTGCGAGTCTTATTACAGTACTGCACTTACACCAGAATAATAACCTGGAAAAAAATGCAAGCTAAAAATGTTAAGTGTGACATTCAGTCAGTGCTCAGAGATGCACTTGGTGAGCCCAGGGTTTTCCCAGCTGAGCTCTGGTCACACCAGAGAGAGAGCCATCTCCTCCTTCCTTCACAGTGGTTTCATAATCCTGAAGCAGCTCATTAAGAATTATAATAGAATAAGTTGCATCTTCAATAGAGAAGCCTCAAGCAGAACATTGTTCTCCTTGATCAGTGAGTGCAGAAGACAAATATTTCCCTGAAACAAGGAGCTGCCAGAGAACCAGTTCTACCCAAGCCTCTCCTGACTGACACTGCTTCTTCAGCATCTCCAGTGACTGAAGCTCCATGAAATCCCCAGCCTTTGGTCTTCCACTGCACTGAAAATGTGTCCAACTTGTGTTTCTTTCCTTTAACATTTTTGTTTCTTCACTCTCCACTCATGACAGTGGACTGAGATGCCTTCTGTTATTTTCATTCCAAGAACCTCTTCTGAAAGCCCCCAGCTGGTCCCCTTTATTTTGCCCCATCTCCCTTGAGCCTGCCCTTCCATAGCCCAAACCAACCCCAATTTTTCAAGCTTTTCTCAGAGCTCACATTCACAGAGCCCCTATTCTCCTCACTGCTGTTCTCTGAACCTCTTGCAGCCAGGCCAAACCTAAAGGAAAGTGCTCAAATCCCACTGCAGAGCCACCTGAATCCCAGCAAGGCACAAGAAGATGCTTAAACTGATGGTGGTTCCTCCTCACCTCTTCTACTCCAGTAGGCTCTTCTGCAGCTCTCAGCCCTCTGGCTGTCCCAGAGAAGGCACTAACTTGCTTTCTCACATCCTGCTCTACATTTACAAACACTGAAGGTGAGGAGGAAGGCTGTGACTCACCAGGTTCTGCTGGAAGGGCCCGATCACCCCCCCTCATTCTCACTTCATTTCTCTTATTTCTAAGCTGAGCCACTGCAAGGAGCACATTAAGTAGTGCTGTGTTTAAAACATGCCTCAGGACTACTTACAGCACTGCATCCTTCAAAAAATAAAACTTAAATTCTTATTTTCCCATGTCCCCAGATAAAAAACATCCTATCACACAGCATGATATAGTGGGGAGAGTGAGACTTCTCTTTCTATATAAATTAACTTCTGATGAGAAACAAATACTGTTCAATTAAGCAGAATTTTCTCATTATTAAAATAACACTCCTAACCTGAAAAGAACGGATTCTAGGCCAGTTTCTCAATAGCATATTTGAAATACTCTGAGTTTTCAGATGCAATAAAGGGAGTTTCTTGTTGGCTGTAGCAACTGCAAAACTAATTTACTACCCAAAACATTCATCCTGCAGATTATAGGCCTCCAGTCCTCCAGGGAGTGAGCATTTCAACTGGCCATCACTCTTCAGAGGTTATTAAAAAGTTTTCAAACATGTAAGTAAGAAGTTTTTCTTTCAGGGTTCCCAGGTCCTCAGTGACTCCATCCCGGCCAAGGAAGAAAAGCTGTGCCTTGCCAGAGGCTGCCTCTGCTCAGGAGGCTCCATGGGTGCAGTTGTGTTGGAATAATCCCATTGCTGGGGCCCTTCCCAGGCTAAGGAGGTTCCCAGAGGGATTACCCCGGCACAACAGAGCCCACCATGACAACTCCACCCGCAGGGTCTGGAATTTGCAGAAAGGAGTGGGGTGCGGGGAGAAGGGATTTAGCCACTTTGCAACTATTCAAGGAATGCTCTTGATTTCCTCTTAACAACCTCAGGTTGAAAAACTGTCTTCTGAATTATTTGAATTTCTACTTCAACTTTTATTGTTGGGATATAACATCTCAGTTAGCATAAAATAAGTGAAGAGTCCAAAGAGGTGGGAAGGGAAGTGGCAATTAAGAAAAAACAGGGAGTGTGTTATTTCAAAAAAATTACTTACAAGTTTCAAAAGGTAAAATTCTGAAACATATTTGGTCCTTGTGGCTGCAAGGGTGCATGTGCCAGCAAGTGCAAGGACTGTGTGTGCCCAGAGAGAAACAGGGAGCACAGCAGTCTTGATTTAATCTTAGAATCACAGAATGGTTTGGGTTGGAAGGGACCTTTAAAGGTCATCTGGTGTCATCCCCCTGCCATGGGCAAGGGCACCTTCCACTACATCAGGTTGCTCCAAGTCCCATCCAGCCTGGCCTTCCACACTTCCAGGGATGGGACAATCTGACTGATTAAAACACAAATCTCCTTCATCTTATTTCATTTATTTTTGAGCAATTAAAAAAGAAAAAAAAGGAAATCCTTCTTCGTAACATTTCTGTGCCTAAACAACTATCCAACTTCGATGTAGGGAGAAACAATACATTCTGTTCAAAATCTGTCTCAAGTCTGAATGGTATTTCTGTGCCCCCAAATGCATGCAGATACAACTGTGCAGCTTGTGTGTTCACCCACAATCAAAGTGCTTCATTATCAAAAGAAGGAAGAAATGCACAGGCACATTCTTTTCTTTCCCCTCCTTCCACTCAGGCAGAGAACAGCACCTTTTAATTTCTAAACCATTGCAGTGACCAGGCAGCACTGCCATCCACAGCAGTGGGGATGAAGGGAATACCTGGAGTCAGTGTGCCTCTCATCCAACAGTATTTGTCTAACTGAGCAAAACAACTCACTGGGTCATGAAAGTTTGTGTATCAGCCCTCCCAGCATGCAATTAAAAAGAATAAAATAATGAAAACAATTTGTCCTGGTGACTCAGAGTCTCCAGGGCTTGAAGAAAGCCCTGTTTCTGTAACACTGCATCATGCTGGCTTCAGATCTATTCTCATGGGGCTCAGGCTCGTGACTCAACTATTTTTCTCTGTATTTATTTGCTCATGCAGTTATCCATCAAGAAGTTACCAAAATCTGCACACATCATAAGGTCTGGCTAAGAAGCAAATAATCTAGAGAAATTATTATCACTGGAGAATATTTAAAAAACGCCCAACATTGTTATTTTTCTTGGAAGTCCAGAAATTAAAACGCACTAACCTTTCTGGTGAAAGACTGCACTATTTACCAGAAGTCTTTCTGATGTTAAAATGATGTTCAGTAAATTATTTGGAAATATCATAAAAAAGTATTCTGGAGAAACGGACCTCATGCACTGGCTGTTTTATTTGCTCAGAGTGTTTAACAGGTTCACTTTGTTATGTTAAACTCAGAGCCATTTACCTCAACTTCCACCTCACTTCTAAGTTTGCTGCTTTTATTTCAGACCTAGAAATGGGGTTCTGTCCAAGAAAGATGATGCATTCAGAAAGAAATACTTCAGGCCATGGACATGTATTTCTCCAATAAGCTTCTTACCTTTATTTGCAGTATTTCTAAAGACCTAATATGGTGATCTTTTTTTCAAAAGCAGAGTTCAAGTTTTGACCATGAGCTCCTCACCTCATTTTCTTTCTGCTTCTTTCTGTTGCATACTCTCTCACTCTCCCAGACTCTGAAGTTTATGTTCAGGTTACTCCAGCCTTGGAAGGCAAGTCAACCTTTGATTTGTAGGCAACAACACTACCAGAGAATCTGAACATGATACATTAAATATTTTATGCTGTACCCCAGACATGAGCTAGCAGAACAGCTTGGGCACAACAGAATCACAGTCACCTCATTTATTTGCCAGGAGAAAGCTTAGCATCAAAAATTACCTCCTGCACACAACAGCACTAAAGAACCTCTACATCCCATCACACATTATCTTGTAAGCTACAATACCCTCATTATAGGAGAGTGTAGAAAAGAACTATCAGATAGTGCCACATCAACAGCAAGAGGAAGAATGAGGAAAAGAAATAAAATGTAGGGATGCTGCACTCTCTGAGCACTCAATCACCCTCATCAATACCTAAGATTCAGTAAGTCATGTAACAACCCAGAGCCACAGTGAAAGAAAAGAAAGAATACTCTGAAAAACAAAGTTTGTCACTCTGCATTTTGCCCTTCATCTGTGTTACATTAAATCAATATAGTTTGCATTAGGGAAATTATCTTTTCTAAAAACTTGGAAACTTTGCTGTGTCAGCATAGTAGAACTACTGTTTCACACCACATGTTTTAGGGATTTACTCCCTTCCTTTCTCTCATTTCTATGTCTGTGCACAGATATTCACATACTTGTCATAACTGAAAAATTCTGAAAATTACAGTCAAAATTATAATAGAAAATTACTCTGGCATACACGTAATAATCCTGAAAAAATTTAAAATGGCAAAATTTTACCCCCTGAATCTGTGGTCATGAAAGATTTCCATCTATCCCCTGTGACAGTACTCTAGCCACACCCAAGTGAAATCCTGCAGGATGCAAAATGCCCTACAGTGATTTATTTAAAAAAACATTTACAGTGACTGGATGCACAGCAGAATTTTAACATTTCCAACGTTCATCCAAAACAAAAGGTATCACTATGACAGCTTAGTAAGCTGTGACTTTCAAGCCAAGCTCTTCCTATAGAAAACACAAGTATGCCAGAATCAAAATATTTTGTGGGAAAAGTGCAATGACTGATGAGAACTATGCAGGCTTTTCAAATCACATTCAGTACCTGCCATGGCATCTCTCCCACTGGCTACCAGGAATTCAAAAGACCTGACAAGCTAAAGACACTTCCAGGATCCTCTTGCACCCACTACAGTGAACATGTGACCAAGCAAGAGGAACCAGTTCTCTTCTTTGGGTTAGTCTGGTCTGTGCTGCCCCTGGCTACGAGTCCTCCAATAAAAACATACCACAACTCTGCACAGTGTGTGGTACCACCATCTTCACAGCTGGTATTACAGCCAGGCAAGGCAGCCTGGAGCCCACACGTCTAATTCTGTATTAGCTGGTGGTACAAGATCTAGAGGGATAACTCATCAACTTCCACTCTCAGGTTTCAAGCTTAGACCAGTCTTCCTACAAAGGTCAGGTCTAGATAAGATTCTAGTAGGATGCAGCCATAACTAACACTTCCAGGTAAGTTACTCTGCTTTAAAATTTGGCTCCTGACTATCAACACATACATGATAAAAGATAAGAGATCATGCAAAAATTACTGCTGTGATTTAACTTTTCCTGCTGTAAGTTTTTTAGCACCATGCACTTAGGTGTGTTTTATACCCCAATATACCACACTGAATCCATTAACCAGAGCCATTTATGTATTGCATCAAACTGTGCACCACATCCAGGTATTTTGTCAGCATCTCATAGTACAGTAAAACTATACAAGCCTCAGAGTGAATACACTTCCACATACAGTTTATAATACACTGTGAAGAGCTTATAAACACTCAAATGTGGTTCATCTTTTTCTTCACATTTTCTCACTATGAATGATTGACTATATTTTATATCAATACTGCCTGGGGAATGAGCTGTCACTATAGAAACAGTGACAGCAGTGAAGTCCTTCCTCCCTCTCCTGCACACAGAAGTCCTGAAACAAACACATTCTTATTTCTTAGATCATGTGTGCACAGTGTCAAGTCCTGGGCAGAACTCAGGATTTTTCATGTAGTTTTAAAATGCATTTTTTATTTTCAGTTTTCACATCAGCTTTTCCTTCCACGTAACAAACTCCCTAACTCTGGAATTGCAAAATTGCTGGTGAAGCATCCTGAAAACAAAAATAGATGAGCACTGTACTTAAAGGAATTATAATCCATGTTTATTTAAGTTAGATATAAATATAGTTCAGGAATGGGAGAATGTTGCTTGGGGGAGGGAAGGGAGCAAGGGTGAAATTTTGCTTGTGCTGCAAAGAGCCTCAAGTTACTATACCATGTATTATAACTTTAAAATCAATTCACCAACATCATCTCAAGTTACCTACAACCAAGTATCAGATGCATTAGAGTTAAGCTTGTATAAAATCCTGTGACTTCAGATAAGTGTGCAAGTAATGGATCAGTTAATTCAAATGGTGCTGGGGAATCAGGCCTTACTTTTCAAATACACAAGTATGTTTACAAACTACAGCTGAAAGAACATGAAAAGAGGTATTTTACAAGCACTAAGTTACTCCCCTAGAAAAGAGTTGAGATGAATTTGTTAGTGCAACCACCATTTTTTCCAAATAAACTGAATGCTATGTTAAAAATGTGTTTGCTTTTTTTTTTTTTAAGCGGTAGCAACATTTTATTGTGCAGAAAAGTTTAAAAATATAGCAACACATGGTAAAACCCCCATCTCTTCTTCCTAACTTCCTTCTCTTTGTGAACCCCTGCATGAAGGCAATGCTCTCATACGGTCACTAAAGGTTTTTTGACATTGCAGAAAGCTGAAAGGAATATTTTTCTCTCTCTCTCTCTCGCATTCAGAAAGGCTGAGCACAAGAGGAGCTATTCAAGCCATGATGGAGTGCCTCACAGAGACTGCAATATGTTCCCAGTTGGCACGCAGGGATCTGTTTGGACAGTGAGCCCAGCCATCCCCTCCGCAAACACCAGCATTCCTGCGACGCGGCGCAGGGAGCACTGCGGGCCCTTGTCGAGGGCTCTCGCAGCCCATCAGGTTTGGGCTCCAGAACAAACACCTCTTTGTGCCCCGCTTACAATTCAACAGGCTTTACAAGAAAAAAGCTGTCTCCCTCCACTCAGCATTAGGTCGGGATCCAAAAAAATACTCAAAAGCTGAAAAACAGGGAGGAAATACCATGGAATTATATTTAAGTGTATCTTTAGTAGCTTAAACTTTTGGACAATATTACAAATCTGCCTTTGGGTACTTATCTGGTTCCTAATGCGATGGCTTTTTGAGTGTTTCTAAAGCAACAAATAAAAATCACCAAGCAACAAACAGGCTAGAAAACATGAGTGTGGCTGCAAGTTAACAGTGGGTATTAAAACTCAAATATCACCCTCAGCCAAAGAAGAGCCAGCTGCAGCTTTTATCCAGTATCGGCAGCTGGTGGTGGGAGCCTTCCCTAGACTTGCAAATGTATGGAGAGCTTCTGCCTCCCTGGATCACACCTGCCTTGCAGGTGGGCACAGAGGTGTCTACACACCCTCACCAGCCTCCTGTCCCCTGTCCTGGCAGGGGTGAGGGCAGGAGAACTGTGACTTCGTGTCTGTACCCCCTTCTCTCTGCCCCACCTCGCTGTATCCCTGCAGGAACCAGCCAGGGCTTCTCCCCCATCTGTGATTGTAATGTCAGCAACTGTCTCAGGAAGCTGAGAAGTCTCTCTAATACAAAGAGACTCTGACATACAGCACCAGGTCTCCAAGCAATCAATGGAAGTAATTAACTTTCTCTGCCTGACATGTGCTCCATCATAAAACTATGGCTATTTTGCACTTGTAGAATTCATCGACTCAGCCCTAACAGAGAGACTTGAAACTTCTACATAATCAAACATCCTGCTTCAAATAATAGACAAATGTAGTGGCAGATTCAGTAGGGGAAAAAACCATCAAAATCACAAAAATCCACGAGAACAGCCCTGTTTGAACACACTCGGTTATGCTCCACCATCAAAGGGGCATATTTCCTTGCCTCACTGCAATCCCACCTCCTGTTTGGAATGTGATGCTCATCCCCAGGGCATTTTGTACCTGAGTTGGAGGTGAGTTTTTTGGTTTGTCTGTTGTTGGATTTGAGAAAAGGAGAAGCACAGACTAGAATGAGGAGTCATTTCCTACTCTGATACACCCCAGTTCAAGAATAGCCTTCTAAATAGCTCCTTGACACACCTAGCCAATGAGGAGAGGTAAATTCCTTCTCTGAAGCTTCAAAAAGCAACTTGAAAAGTAAGGAGGATCAGAAGAAAGAGGGTATGTGGGAACCACGAAACTCATGGGATTTGTTTTCATTTGCCTCCCAGTTTCCAAGGCTGCTCATGGCAGTACCATGTCTCTCAGGTACTGCCCTCCAGCCCTCAGCAGAGCTTCATAAATGTTAGGAGAGCTTATGCGTATGGAAAAAGTCTGTATTTACACTGCAATAATACACCACTCACCATAAGCCTAAACATGAAGCCCAACCAAAGGGCTTCCACTAAATGAAGGGGATGGGAATCTCTTTAAACATAAAGTGCAACAAAATTATACCACGGAAACTCTGGGACATTATTCAAATCATCCACATGAATAAAACATCCCACTTTTGCCAAGTTTTGTTCAAGCTGACTTCAGCTTTCTGCTTAAACAAACCTCAGGCAATACTGACATCATTTGTAGCAGAGGCAGTATTTTATTTAAGCTTGAAATCTGAGGGTGTTGGGTAGATTACCAAATAAAGAGTTGATTTTTCATCTAAAGAATCTCAAATGACCTGACTTCAAAGGCTGGATTTAGACTTACTAAGCCAATGGAAAACAAACATCTTTAATCTCCACACTGACATTAAACTCAAACAGAAAATAACTCTGGGAAAAGCCCTTTATCATCAGACTAACTACACAGAAATAGGGGAAAGGTGGAAGGGGGTGGGAAATCCAGATTATTCTACATGAATAGCCTGCCTCACAGGCAAGGTTACCTAGTTCCTCTCTTTCTGCTATCTTTTTCCAGCCCATTTCGATGCCCTCTTATACAAATGTTAAATTAGGTTAGGCACTGAGCCTAGATTAACACACCTGAACACTAAGAATTTACTTCAGGGCAAATCCAGACATTCAGATGCAGATCCAAACTACTAAATTATCTGTCCTCTGCATTTAGGTGCTACTGTCCTTTAGCTAAGAAAGAAGCTGCACATGAAAGAGGAGACACCAAGTTATTAGAGCTAAAGCTTTACTTCAGTATTGGATTCAACATTGCCTGTTCCTCATCTTTGCAGACCAGAAACTGCGTTCCTGGCTAAAAAGGACACACTAAAATCAATTTCTTCTTCCCCACTTCAAAACCAACAGATTTCAAAAACTCTCGGAAGCCCAAAATATATAATACTCCCAAACAGAAGAGAGAAGGTAGAGAAGGAAACCGTGTCCTTTACCACAGGAATACTGAGGAATGTGGTCACCAAATGATCTGTGGTTTGGGCATACGGAGGTGACAATGTTTCACAGAGATGAAACAGGCACTGGGTTTAAAAGCAGGAGCTGTTTAACAATGAACAATAGGAAAACAACATTCAAAGAAGATACCACAAATTGTTTGAAATTACTAGATGAAATCTACTTGGGGGAATTCCAACACAGAACTCAACACAGGACATACATCCTTTATTCAGGCACGAGAAGGTACGTGATCTAATGAAAGCTGTTGCAAGCCTCACGACTCAAGACTTATAACAACTTCTCCACAAGTAATAACATGCCATCACATTTCTTTTTTAAACAGCATCATTGCCCTTCTTTTGAAAAGGAATATCAAGTTTCCTGCTGAATAAATTGAGGGATTCTCATTATTTTAGCGTGCTAAGTGAGCCTGTCAATCACTTACATAAATACATACAATTAGTTTGATCCAGCAAGATCCTGAACATGTGTAATTCTCAGGCTTCAGAAACCTGAGCAACTCACAAGGGTACACACAGCATCTTGCAAATACAGAGTTAAACATACTGTGTGTAGCTTAAAGGTACAAAGTGACAGAAACAGAGTATTAAATGGAGAAGTCCAAGTGCTTCCTTTACAAAAAGGCACTGAAGCATTTACCCCAGTTTTTTTGGATTAATTTTACTATTCCAGTGTTGTCAAGAGGCACACAGGGCTGAACTCCAGCCTTTGGTCTACGTCTTTGAGGTGTAAATCATAAATCAGCTCTGTTTGCTTAAAAGAACAGTACGCTCTCTTAAAAAGCATGTGATGTTTGGGGAAGCTTTGGAAACTCTGCTCCAAATCATCTTCCAGCTTCAGCTGCAGAAGGTACCAATCTCCATAGGACAGAACAACACAGAGAATCCATTACCTACCAAATACAACTGGCACTGGGCAGGTGCCCCAGCAGCACAGCAGGAGCTTCTGCAAGGCCATTACGCCTTCATTTAATCTGCAGGCTTGCCAACAATTCTGGGGAGATGTCTGAATTTGACTTGCCAAACTAAAAATTTGACATCACAAAATGCACAATGCTGGTAGGTGGAAAGCACTTTAAATATTCTTGAATGGAATTGTTGAATATTTATGGACAGAAGTAGATCAGCTGTAACCGGAATGGAAAACCACCCACACTCCAACCCCCTCCTTCAAAACATCAAGCTGGGAATTTCTGATGCACCTTCAGAAAGGTCTTCAAGGAAATATAGCCCAGGGTTTAACTACACACTCTGCTTTTGTCCAGATGTAGAAAATAGCTTTTGTAACTAAAGGAAAATCCATTACTACTGAGGATACAGAGTAGACAGAGCCAGACTCTTTTCCACAGCACTGCAACGGGAGGCAACAGACAAACTGACACATGTGAAATTGCAATCACATATAATAAGCACTTTTTTTCTTCTTGTTTTCACTCACTGTAAGGGTGATCAAATGCTGGAAGAGGTTGTGGACTCCATCCCTGGAGGCGTTTGAGTCTCAGGTGGAGAAGCCATAGAGAAACTTGCTTTGTTTGACTGGCTTTATGCAGCTGGATGGACTGGATGGCCTTTGGAGATCCATCCAACCTAAACCATTCTATGGTTTAATTCTGCAGGAAAACCCATTAGCTTTAATGCTGCATATAAGCCTTGAAAGTGCTATCTATAAAGGCTTCTTAAAAATACAAGAATTAAAAAACAAAGACATGCAAACAGCATGAAACATACCATAATAATGAAGAAAGTTTACATAACACAAGGTTTCTACTCCTGTCTGTTAAGTGAGTTACAGTCTGTTAATTACTCCACTTCATGGCAGCCTGTTTCTTATGAAGCCACCAGGCATGAAAAGAATGTGAAGAACATCAGGTAGAAAACACCTGGAATTTCTTCTGCCTCGATTTGTTTCAACACTTACTAATACTGTGTGAATTATTTATACAAAAAGATAGGAATCCACCGGAGCACCAAGCAAGGTCTGTAAAGGATCTCTGAGACATTTCGTTTTCAGAAGTTTAACCTGCTCCCTTATCAGTTTTCCTCTGATGTAGGGTAAACAGCAAGGGAAAAGCAGTTTTTCCTCTTGAAAGTGTTGCTTTTAAATACTTTTGCCATTTGCAAGAGCTCCTAAACCTGGCAGGTCACTGTTGATATGATCAAACAGCACAGAGTTATTTAATGAAGTCCACTGGATAAAAATTACTCTGCTTGCATTCATCTTTGAACAGTGAAATTGTTTTGGCTTTATTAAATTCTAAGACTGCCGTTAAGAAAGCCTATTAAGAAAGATCTTTTTAAGCTCTCAAAAGTATAGCTGGATACTTTGTACCACTGCTACTCATGATCAGCATTAAAATCATTATAATCAGATAATTTCGGGGCTTTAGGGAACCACGCTCTGCCATCTGGGGACTGACCATGCTGGAGTAAATCAGGCACAACTCCATTGATGGTGAAGGAATTAGTACTAGTTTGGATAATTTTATAATCTTACAGCCCATGCTTTTCTATGTACAAATTTTAATAACAAATAGGGTCCAAATGATAAAAAAGCATTCACCAAAAACCAGCTGATAGCCAGGAACAGTTTGTAGGTGGCAGAACACCAGGAGTGGAACCCCCTGAGGCTGAAAGGCTCCATATCCAGGAGCCCTGTCATGCTGTGGCTGTGTCCACCCTCTTCTGCCTGAGCATCACTGGAAACACTCACAGCCCAGGCAACAGGTGGAGAAACCAGTCTGCAGAACTGGGGGGAACTGGGCTTTGCTAGGAGCTACTTCTGCACCACTGAAAGAAGAGGATTTTTTTGCCCTGTCAGTTTCACACAAATATTTCTCATTCCTCAGAAATACTTTGCTCCTTATGGAGTTCTTCAAAAACTGGGTCATCCAAAAAGGTCATACTTCAACATAAATGCTGTATATAAATGTTGTGTACTGCCATACAAATGAGATTTCACAAGATGGAGTGGAGATCAGACTAAGAAGATCCAGAGAGTTTAAGAGTTTGGCATTTTCAAGTACGTGTGAAAACAGCCACCTTGAAATGAATCCCAGGAACATTTGTTCAATTACTCCTGTATCTAAAGATGAATTTTTATATACCAAGTTTTCTAATGCTTAGGACTGTTTCCAAAACAAGCAATGCAAACTCATCCTGGTGGAATAATGCAATAATTATCCTCAAATTTCTCAACACTTACTGTTGACAATTCTGTGAGGAATAACTCTAGGAGAGGAGGTGCTCTAGGTATTTGCAGGATTAAAAAGAAAAAGAAGAAAATAAAGTAAAACTCCAGACTTAGAAAGTGTGCTGACTGGATTGAAGCATCTTTTAGTCCAAATCAAATGCTACCACCCTGAGGGTACAGGATTCTGCCTGCATACCCAGGTTACACCAGAAGATGAGGCATGTGCTTCATCTGAGTATTAGGAACGTTAACTAGGTCAGTGGTTACTAAATAAATGAGGCATTCAGACTTCCAGTCACTCCAACAAACCAAGCCCCTTCTCAAGTGTCAGGAGACAAGTACAGCTCAGAAACAAATTTAGAAATTAGTCTTTGATCAGCAGTTTCTCCAAGTTCAAGATTACCTTGGTTTCTGTCTCTGGCTAGCACAAAATGATAAGTTTGTAAAGTTCCATCAGTGCTGTTTTAAAAGATAACACCATTTCTTTTAACAATGCACCATAAAAATGTATGAAGTTACCAACAGCTGGGTTAGCACCATCCAGTGCTATCTGTGTGCATCTCTATTCCAGCTGGGAGAGCTACATATATGATGGTTACTTTGCTCTGGAAGAATATTTAATGCAGGTGAAAAATATTCAAGTTCTTACAAAACACTTCTGTTGGTTTCCTGGTTTTTCCTGAGGCATTGGAGAGTGACTGATTTTTGTAACCATCCTGCACATGCAGCAGCAGGCTCCTTTCCACAGGAACCTGGCAAAGCGGGATACAAGAAGACAGGCAATCACAGGAGCTGGGGAAGCAGCTGGACGTCAAAGTCATCTCTGTGACAAAGCACAACAGAAGGGCTGAAAATCAGGCAGGTGCTGGTTTACAGCAGGGTTTATAATTTAAGTGGGTTGTCTCCATCCTGCCACAGGCCCCTGGGAAAGGCTGCTTTGGAGGGGGAGACAAAAACAAACAAAATCACCCAAGCAGATACCACAGAAAGTAGTGAGAACTGATGATGGTTTTTTGCAAACGTAAAAACACCCCAGACAACAAAACCAGATGAATTTTCAGTCCTCTCCTACCCCACAGGACTCTTCCTATGAGCGGAACCAAAGAACACATAAGTGTATTTCCATATAGAAAAATTACTTAAAGCTAAATTATTCCCTTAAATTCTAATAAATCACCTTTTCTTCATAAAAATGCAAATAAGTACGCAATGACTTTTTGAAGATGAGACCATTTACTGTTGCACATACACACACTGAAGAGAAAACTATCTACATATTTTTAAAGAACTAAAGGCTTTTCCTCTAGTAAATAATTAATTTTAAAATTAATCTTGTTTATTAATTATTGCCTTTTGAACAAGCAGAGCTTTTAGTTGTGTCAAAGCTATTAACAGTGGCAGTTGTACATTAAGCAAATTAAATATTCAGCAGCCTCACTCCAGTGCCATCCTGTAATTGCAGATCAGTTACCAATCACCTTGCCTCTTTGGTAAATAAAAGGGTATTTCTGCATTTATTTTAAAGTTGATTTCAGATTTCAATAGAGATTTTATGCAAATGGTTATGACAATTATTTAAGTATCCAGGGAATTTTTGCTGTTACAGAAAATCACAGCAAGAGTGTGCAGCTCCCAGGAACTGTACCCACTCCATGTTTAGAATTCCTCAGATGCTTGAGCACCATCATTTCAGCATCAGGGCAACAGTAACTGAAGTCCCAGTTAGGGTTGTCTAAAACATCCTGCAATACTAATGATATGTGGCCAGTTTGTAGATAAAGCACTATGAAATGAGGATGGACTGAAAGGTTTTGAAATCAACAGATTCCATTTCACAGCAAAATAACAGAGAACACCAAGTATAAAGGTCTGCTCTATTAATAAAAGCTTGAATGTGCATTAATTCTTTTACTTCCTATTAACTCCATGTGTCTTGTTTTCCACTGTGACCAGAGACCCATCCGGAAACAGAAAACAGAAACAATTTCTGTGCAATTTCTATGGCAGAGCATTATCTCTGACCAGCCACCAGCTGCACCAATTTCACTTATTTTCTTGAATAAAGTCAGTCACTACAGAACTGGTCTAGGACAGGAGGAAGGTGGTGTCAGCACCTTTTTTACAAGTTATTTGATTGTACGCTTGGGGAAGTGAAACACTTGATGTCTGCTCCATGACAGGAGGGACCAAGAGCTCCATCAGCTCAGCCTCACCTTACACACAAGACCTCTCCCCTCAAGATTAATGCCCAAGTATAACACTGGGTAAAATGATTCCAGTCTCTAAATTGTATTTAAGAAGTCTGTGAGACACTGAACAAATTATAATATAGAAATCAAGGGAGGGGGCTGCTCTGGGCACAAGTGAAGCTCCCCTACAGTTACATTACACTGACAGTCTCACGGAGAACCAGAAACTGCTGATGTTCATCAATTCTTCAATACAGGGTAAAGATTTTAATTTTGGCCTTTTCAGCACACTTCATCTGCCCAAAGATGACTCTGTGGACCTACAGACACCAGCACAGCCCACTGTGCAATGCATCCTCAGCTGAAGCAGTCAGTGGGTGTGATGTCTAACTGGGGAGTGATGGAAGTAGCCAAGCTGGTCCCAGTTTGCATTTGGTATGAACTGTCTGTCTGTAAGTGAGGTTTGCTGACCTACTACAGGCAAAAAAAAACCCCATAAAAACAATCTGTTCTAAGGCACACACTGTTATACATTATTAGGTGCTAATGGAAGAGAAAACTCTGAAGTCTCAGAAAAATCTGAGTTCACTATGTGTTCAAGCTCCCTTTTGTATTAATTACCATGACAATATTTTCATGATATTCTTCATACACACTGTGCATGTATACACATATTCAATACCACAGCAATATACATGTTCCATAGCATATGTAAATTGAAAAATTAAAGGCCCTGTCCCAAAATCAAAAGCACAATGAGATAAAGAAAAGCTAAATGGACAGTGCTACATGCAGGATTACAAAGGCCACATGGAAAAACATTAAGAGTTTGAGATTTTGGAAAGCCTTTCTGGGTCGCTCACTGTTACAGCAGCTGCTAAAATTATACTTTAACCTGGCTTGTCTTGCAGTATCTAATAATCAGCTCAAATTTCAGGTAACATGAACCCTCCCACTAAGATACCTTTGTAAGATGTCATTCACGATAACACACCCATTGAAACAGGTGCAGTTAAGGCACATTTTTATGTGTGACTTCATGAGCTCACAAAAGATGAGCTACAATACCCATTTCAAGCTGTCTGCACTATCTCCTACACCAGCACGGCACAGACAGGCAAGTGGCATGTGGGCTGTGCTGGCTTTACCTGCAGTCACCCTGAACAGACATAGAAAGTTTCTAAAAATTTTATATCACAATCTGCCCAGGTGATCACACAGATGAACTGATATCCTCAATTTTCACTACTCACTCAGACTGGAAAGTGAGAACAAAATTCTACACAGTACTGTCACAGAACCCAAAGAACAGCCTGAGGTTAGAAGCACATTGGAAGATTGGAAATTAACAGGATTAACACACAAAGGAAGTGGAGAAGAAGCCTTAAAACATTGGTACCATTTAAAATTTTTATTATAGAAGGATGAATATTACTACTGATTATTCCCCAAAGAGTTTGCACATGAATCACCTTCTCACTGAATGGATTGCCAAAGACAGAAGTGTTTAATACACAACTAATGTTTTGAAATCTTTTACTTCTACAAATAAAGAATACAAAAATTTGCTCTTCCCCCTACATCAGGAGCGTGAATACTTGCAGGTATCAAAACCACTTGGCACAAGTCTAAGCGAACAAGCGGTGGGTTTTAGATACAGTGATTCGGGTTCAGGACAGTGAGATCACCATTAGCATAATATAGAATCTGTTAATAAAGACACATTCAAAACAAAAGAAATCTTGACCAAGAAGAGGACAAACTGAGGAGCTTTGCCAGCAAGTTTATTTTCTTCTCCTTTGGTCTAATGGTTTAGGTCAGTCTCTAACAAAATATTTGTTGGCACACAGTTATAAAATTTCTCATTTTTTTTAAGGTTTTAAGAAACTGCTGAAGAAAAAGAAATATCAAAGATGTAAAAAACCCCACAAATGTTACGTGAATGTCTGGTATTCTGACACTGGACTTAACAGATGCATTTTTCCTTCACTGCAAACCATGATCCTTGATTTTTAATACTTGAATCTCTAAGCATTCATTTGAAGCTTCTAACTTTGTATTTTGAACCAATCAGAGATACAGATCATGACCCATTACTAGCTTATAGACCCCAGATGTGAAGGTGTTGTAGAAACCAACCTCATTTTGAAAGAAGACAGTAGTTTTCTGAGATTTATTTGAGGAATCCCATTGACTTTAACACAAGAAAACACCAGACAAGTAATAAAAGGAGTTAATTGCTGCAGCCTAACTTCCTTATATTTCATATCATTTTGTCATTAACAATCTCATTACCAGCTTATGCTCCAAGTCAAGTAACTGTTACTGCTTAAATTCTTATACTTTAAAAGGAAGCGTACATAACATTTGGCAGAATAATAAAAGCAACATTTGAATTTTCTGGTTCATGTCTGTATATATTAAACACACCAACTTTTTTAGAGTTTGTTCTAATAACATTATTCTAGAACAGTTAAGATGTCAAAGTCAAATAACCTTATTAGAAGGCTGAAACAAAACAGACAGTAGACAAAACCCTAACAAATTTTTAAAAAGCACATGCAAGAAATGGCTATGCTTTTAAAGAAAAATTAAGTCTTCAACTCCTGAGGACTCTTGTGGGTAATAATTCAACCATATGACAACCATAGCTATGCATTTATTTGCATCAGCTGGACTACAGAAGAACACCAGAGCATCACAGATGTTGCTTTCCAGCTGCACACACTCTCACCATTAAAACCTCTTATACATTCAAAATGTTGACAACTGTGAAGAGAAGAAGCTCCAACCGAAATGTGTTAATCCCAGCACCTCAGTGGACACAGGACATTGCCCGCATGGATTTACCATGATGGCTGGTCCAACTGACTCACCTTCCTTCCCAAAAACAGGTCTCTAAACCAAAACATAGAAGACCACCTGTAGACATTCCCTACTTTCTCCAGCTCACCTTAAAATGAATGCTTTGCTTGATATTGTCATGTTTTGAAACAACATACTTTTGTCTCCCCGGCTGTGTTTATTAAGCCTAAGGTTGGTTAACAAGTTTGAAGGACACATTTTTGCCAGCAACATTACTGAAGGAATGCAGTGAGCTATCCTGGCAACCTGAATACTAAAAAATAACTTATATTATAAAACCTGGGAGCAAGAATAACCAGAAAAATATTTTCACATAATTTTGTTTCCAACTACCAAGTCAGGTTTTTTTATTAACAAATATTTGCATTATTAAAGCTTTATTAACATTTGCTGAAAAAGCTCAAGGTGAGGGAAAAATGACCATGCTGAAAGACAGTTTCTTTCACCCTCCCTTCTGACAAGCTTTCTGCATTCCTGTGCCAAGGGCACGTCTGGCTAAGGATAGCCATCTCAGCTGCTGTGATGAAAGCAGGCATTGCATTTGATCTGCTGAGAGCTCTCCTGGGCATTGTCCTGTTGCATTCCCCAGCATCCCACCAGCACTGTCCCCTGTGCTGTTTGGAAGCTGCAACCCTACTCCAGAGCTCATTTACTAAAACTGCTGCCTTTGTAACCAGTATATGTGTGTTTCAGCAATAGCTGGGCTACCAAAAAGTCCATGTTGGAAAGCTCTTTGATTTTCCTCTGTTTTGCACTCCCAGGATTTTACAAGTTACTAAGAGGAGATTTTTCTTAAAAAAAAAAATAAAAAAATCACAAGCCACCAAAGACCCCCAAAATTATCATCACGTGAACGAAACATGCTTTACACCCTAACTGTATGGTCTTTAATTGATGGAGTATGACATGCACATCCCTACCACTCTAGAAAATGAAGTGCCTATTTCCACAGCAGCACCTCCTTCCCCCAGTGCTCCCCACCTTGTGCCAAAGGGCAAGGACTGAGCATCTCCACCAGCTTCACACAAAACCAGGCTTTGTAAAGGCCTTAATCTAGTTCCATGCCACCGAATTTTTGGTTGCTGAAGTGTCCATGAACACCACTGTCCATGCCTCCAGTTGTCCAACACACCCCTTGGGATGCCCTTCCCATTATGGAGACAACCAAGGTGCTGGGTGTCCACTCCGTCCACCTCCGGTGACTGTCTCAAGTTACATGAGACACTGGAAGTTTCTGATCACTCATCAGACTAACAAGTGTACCAGAAGTAGAACTGTCTCACAGTTATTTCAGTTTCAGTTTCCACTGGATTTTTCAGATTGTTTGGATTTCTCACCTTCAGTGCTCTTCATTTCTTTCCAGTGAAATGTTTACTGACAACTATTGGTAAGCTAATACAAAAACAGGGTTTGAAGTTATTTACTTTTAAGACAGGGAGACCAAGTATCTGAGAAATCTCACCAAAACCCAAAAATGTGAGAAATTGAGCAAGTCTCAGCATGTTAGTCAGATGAAAAAAGCATTACTGCAGGGACATGGGAAATGAAATTGTCATCTCTGTGCTTTGATGTGCAGAGAAAAGTATCCTTCTGTCTTCTAAAAAAGTAACTGTGACCACATTCTGCTATTCAATACCTTGCATTTCAACAAGGAGGACTGTTTGATATTTTTAACCAATAGTAGGAATAAATCAAGGCTCTATTTCTGAAGTGTCTAAAGCCATGTGCCTTCCCCAGCTCTCCACACAGCCCCTGCTGCTCTCCCTTCTCCCTTCCTCTTACTCCAGAGGCTGATGACCTCTCCAAAGCAATGCTTTCTGATTTTATTTACTGTATTTAGCTGGCCCCTATGATAGGCTAGTTTCATTATAAACAAGTTATTGTAAGCACAGGTGCTTCTACTGAGAACTTAAACATGGAACAGACAAATTGACTTAGGTAGGCGGAGAAAGAAGGGAAATGGACTCTCACTGTCCAGAACTTCACTCTATTTGGCTGTAATATTTATTTTCCTATGCACAAGCTAATCAACAGCTACACTGTTCTCAGAACTTGGGATGGGTGTAGGGAACTACAAATCCCTTACTGCCTGTTTAACAGCTGACAGTAAGAAGAAAGAAGGAAGTTAAGTGCTTGGCATGTGTTGGGAAGCTACAATACATTTACATCCACAAGACATTATTATTATTAAGTAATAAGAAATAACAAAGCAGAAAGATTTCCTTCCAAGTCGTTAAAATTTTCCAGCCGATGGATCCCGATTAGTCACAACACAACTATTTCATCACAGGGATAAAACAAATGCATCCCCTCTGGCAAGCGATATGGCCACGCCGCACCTCGGAGCATGACATGACGCACAGATGCTGGCAATCTGGGGAGGGGGTGGCAGCCTGCTCCACACATCTGTTATTGTGGGAAAAAGCCATGTTGGTGTTTTGTCAAATTGCTCTATTAGTAATGAATACAGCTGTTTCACATCGGATAATCTGTGTTGCAACACTTCACCAAGTGACTCTGCACAGAACTATGCCCTGCTGTTCATGCTCAGCTGTAATTCTGATTAT
>JAOXXN010000137.1:21423714-21438431 GCA_026770055.1 Myrmophylax atrothorax
TTGAGAGGTGCTTTTTTAGAAGAATAAAAATGTTGAGCGCAGCTGTTTGTGCTTCAAGGAATGTCAAAAGAAATCACTTCTCCCTGCCATGTATGGATTTTTCACTGGAAATCACAATGTACTCTGACATTAAGGCAACTGCCCACTGGTAACACAGAGATGTGCCAAGTGAGCCGGCTGAGAGCAAGGGTAGTGCTGACCAAGGTTTTAGCATAAAGACATGAGAGGCTCCAATGTTATCACCAGCTCAGGGTTCAGCTTAAGTAAAGGAAAATATGACCATCTCCCTCCCCTTGATAAATTCCTTAATGGAAATAAGTAATTATCAGCATTCAGACTCAACTGAAAACCGAAGAGGAACCATGCCAGTGGTCGAGGTTATAGTTTTTGTTTCCTACCCCCTTTTGTCACAGTCAAAACTGATGATGCCTCTTAGAAGGTCATTTCAAACACAAGATATTAAACCCTAAGTCTTACTGAGATAGTAACTATTATTGAAAACGTCTTAAACCAGTCTACAGGTGCAGCACTGCTGCCATTTGAAACACACCCGACCTGCAACGCAAACGTGGAATTTGTGTCTGTTTTCCCCACAGAGCTCAGCTTTCAGACTTTGTGAAGCTACAGACAAACCTGAGGACAGAGCCCCTTTGTGTGCAAGGCCAGGTGGGGAGCTGGGCCCTGCTGCTGGCAGACACCTCGAAGGAGCCTCTCTTTGTCTACAGGTAACAAAACCCTCCACTTCCAGCAGATACAGTACAATGACTAACATGATAGAAAAGCATGTGCACCGGTAAAATGAAGCTGATGGTGATATTTTATAGTGAAAAAAAAATTAGTTTCAAGAAGAGACTTAAAGGCCAACAAGATGATGTCTGGGTTTCAGGCAGTAGCAAAAAATTAAAAAGAAAGAAAGGGAAAACAGCCAAGTGGAAAGGAAAACTAATTCACAGACATATAAACCTTCTATTTGGATATATATTTTTGAGGCTCTCTCATTCAAGGTCAAACAGAATCATCTGATGGATGAATTTCCACCTTTGCAAATTCAAATGAAGCTCTTGGGTAAAAAAATCCCTCCTTGCACAGATAGTACCTGTGTTTATACTTTATATTTGGTTGTTTCTCTGACTCGTGTACAGGCCAAGGAGAGAGACAGATTCACGGTCTTCAGACACACACAAACCCTTAGCTGTGCTCAGCCTGTGAAGTCGGGTATCACCCAGCGTGGCCATGATGGGGGGGCAGGTTTTGGGGATGAAAAGTTATCTTGTATCTCAATAGAGCATCTGATTAGGAAGATGACACCACGTACCATTTCACTTGGTGAAAACTGGCTGCTTCAAACAGCTTCAGAGGCTGTCCAGAAACATCCATGTCTTGAGGAAAAGAAGCACATGCTCAGTTCTGTTTGTCTGCAGTTCCACCAAACACTTGGGTGCAGATGATCATGTTCAAAAAAGCAAAACCAAGAAAATCCCAAGCCACTCAGTATTATGGCATTCCAGGAATCCCACAAATTCTAATTATTTGAGTTGATCTGAAGCATTTCTGCTTGTTGCACTTCAGTAACAGCATGGTGAAGAGTTCAGAAATGAAACACATGCTAGCTGAAATGCTGAGGAAGTTCTCCTGAACTACTGGGGCTACTCTCAGTTACAGCTACCAAAACAGCAAAGGTGACTTTTAGTGTGGAAAAATAATGCAAGTACAGAAGTCACAAGTGTTTCCTGTAGACTGTGTGTGCTGATGCAACAAAACCCAAAACATGCAGATCAAGCTGCATTCAGGTCAGGAAGATCTAGAGCAGGGCAAACTCGCATTCCTTGTCTGAATTTGAAATAAGATGTGCCAGGCTCTCTAAAGTGCAAAAGAAGCTGTGATTCCTCCTGGTAACTGGACAGAAGAATGAGACAACAGCACATGCAGAAGAAAACAATAAAAAGGGTCTGACAGACAAGACTGCTCTTCTGGGGTGCCCGTGTGCTGATGCCCCATTGCTGCCCAAAGTCTGTGGCGCACACACCCCCAACAAGCTTGAAGCATATGTAAACTGAACAGAATAATTCAACAAACGGCTTTCTTGAATTCAAACCCCTGTAACAGGTAGCTCACGTTCCTAACTCACATTAGTTCATAATTTTCCTACAAGGGTGCATAGCAAGTGACTGAGTAAGTTTGTGAGCCAGTGCTACTGAAGTGCCACTCTCATTTCTCATTTGTTCCTCCTCCTCTTCTTTTTCTCCTGGACTGTGGGAGCTGAGACTAAAAGGCAGATCATCAGTTTTTCCTTCCTGACCAGGCTAACAGGTCAGGCAAATGCCAGCACCGGGCAAAGGAAATAGTAGGAGACGATGCAAAGGGTGGAGAGATCATGAGGTCATGTCTTTCAGCAGCAGCTCTCCACCAGGTCAGGTCACTTGTATCAAAACATAACTTTTCCAAAGTCCAAAACAACTGCCATTTTTATCAGTAAAAACTGTCTTTCACTCATACAAAAAGCACAAAGAAGAGAACCCCTTCAGGGCAGTCCAAGACAGAGCAGCCACTAAACTGTGCTGAAAGCTCTATGAGTAGCAACATATCCATAGCAAGAATGAAGCAGCATCATCCAGCTTTTGAGATAGCATTAAAAGAGAAGTTTTAATGCAGGTTGGAGATACTGTAATATATACTAGCTTTCAGGTAAAACACAGAAGAAAAAGAATCAGACAGGGGCAGAAAAGGTTTAGAATTTCTTTTGTACAACAGAACAGCATTGATGCATGCCAGCAAACCAAATAAATTGAAGATAGGGAATAAAATACTATTTTCACTTTATCTCTGTCCAGAAAAATACAATTCAAATTTTAAGCATGATCCTCTACAGCCTCTTATCTTTGCAGCAAGTTATTTTCGCCAATGTGCTCTCATATTTCCAGCATCTGGTTTCCCCCATTTATCCAGAAAACCTCTTTTAAAAAAAAAAAAAAGTAGCAATTCAGAGCAAGTACTTCACGTATGTGCTCTGAAACTCCTTCTGAAGGGGGTAAATTTGCACCAAGGGCTGTTCAGAACTTTGAGGAGCCTCTGTCCCCCCTGAAGTCAGGCATGGGCTCTCACCCCACTGAGCACACAACTCTCCTGGCCAGGTTTCCCAGGCCCAGCTCATCAGGGAGAGGCATTAGCTGTCTCCAGAGGGAGTCAGAATGTCAGCTCCACACACAGCAACTACAGCCATGCACAAAAGAGTCGCTTTTTACTGAGGAGGGTGGAAAACAGAAGGAGAGCAACCACTGTTACGAACTGTTGAAAAGTGAGCAGCTCTGATGACAGCCATGTGGGAAGCCTGCACAGCTCAAAAAGAGCCCCACATTCCTTATCAGCAATGCTGCATGCCGTCAGCTTTTAAGGGCTATCTGGCTTGAAAGGCAATTTTTCAGTCTCTAACTGCATTTGTACTTTGAACAGAATCACTGCTGCTTTAATGACTCTCATTACATTTTTAATTATAAAAAGTTCCATTTAAAATTGTCCAGAGATTTGCACTAACTGCTTTTAGCAACTCACTAAACCCAAGCAGATAAGCCTAACTACAACACCTGCCTGGCACATCCATCTTAAAGTAAAAATAAAGCAGGAAAAACAATGCTCCAAATTGGATATTCAAAATGATCCTTGTGCTACACCTCCTAAAATGATGAAACAAGGACTGTAAAAAGCTACAAGCAGGAGACAGACGGTAGTATTGAAGGAATATTGGAACTACACAGCCTGGAGTTACAAAATAGCTATAGATCTATTTCTGGCAGAGCAGTTGGCTCAAATAACTGCTTAATTCACTTAACTCATCTTGTGCATAAGCTCTTTTGGCTTCATATAGAATGGAAATAACTATGTGAATGAGCAGCAGTTGGTAAATATCATGTATCAGCTTGTAGATCTCTGTTTCTTTTGTGAATATGATGAACTTCAAAGCAGAGCACCCACATTTGATGCTCAGGTATCTGGGATGGCCTCAAAACTGAAACCCATTTAATTTGCTGAGCTTGTTCACAACACAAGTTCAGCCTTAGACTGACCCTGAGGAAAACGTAAGCTCCTGATATTTGAATACATAAAAGGCTGTAGTTCAAATAAAGATGAGGCATCAATAAACAGAGAAGCCTTGAACACACCCCATCCTTCTGTAGAGTTAAGGTCCACTTGAAGAGAAATTATCGGAGTGAAGAAGAGGAGGAAAAACTCAGCTTAATTTAGAGGAGAGGATTTTTTTTGTTATTTTCACTCTGTTGTTTTTGTTTGGTTTTTGTTTGTTTGTTTGTTTTTTAACACATGGCTTATACTAAAACACACTCAGGATGCTTCCATATGTTCTGTAGGAAAAGTACTTTTCCATGATTGGAACATTATTACATCTACCTCTTCTACATGCCTCACAACAAGAAGTTAATTCAATTTTATATCTTACCATGTTCTGAGATCTAACTTAGTGTCCAAAGACAATTTTAAACAGAGTTTGACTAAGAGTTCTACCATTGCTCACCTGCTCATCCAAAGCACCCAATGCACCAACAGAGAGTATGGAGTTTTTCCATCCAACCTTCTGGACATACACAAAAGAAACCGTCATTTGCACAGCACCACCACCCACACACAAACTTTCATAGCCCTGTTAGAGAGATTACTCTGGTGCTTACCATTAAAACTGGCTACAAAATAAGCTGAGGTTGGGTGTTCAGTGTGGTATTTACAAACAGCAGCACGAAGCGGGGGCTACACCTGCAAACCTCAGACCTGCTCTACCAGGGAAGTGACAAACAGTTACAACAGGTTTGTTTCAACATGATCTTAACTAGCACGTGAATTAATTCAGTTAAAACTGTTTCAAGGAAACATATTAAATTCCCCCACACAAAGGAAAGGGAGAAGCCCTTTACATAGTAACTGCACTGTACCCAAAAGCATTTTGTAAGCCAAGACTCCCTGGCTGGAAAATGATCAGGAAAACATTCAATTCCTGTACTAAAAAGTGTTACTGCTGAACAGGGGAAACAGCTCACCAAGGAGCCTGCTAGGCAGGCTGCACACTGCTCAGGCCTTTGGTAAGAAGCAAATTCCAGTAACACTCAAAGTGAACTCCTGTACCCTGACAAAGCAGACAGAATTGAGAAACCCAGGATATTAAAAAAACAAACAAAAAACCTGAATATGCCTTGCAAGTATTTTGGGGTGGGTGAACTTTTACAAAGACAAGAAGACTTTTATATAGTTGAAGGAATACAGTACTTTCTGCAGGCTCCAGGCAGTTCCAATGGGCATGTGATACATGTGACAAGCACTGAAATACAGAAAATATCTTTAAAAAAACCCAAATGTACAGAATGAAAATAAATGGAAAAAATATAAAAAGAATTGGACAGTTCTTGTTCAGCCTAGAGAAGAGAAACCTCTGGGGAGACCTAACATCTCCATCTGCTCAGGGCTCCCACGGCTCCACACTACCTGGGGACAGTCCTTGGTCATCCTTCTGGAGAGAGGTCAGACCTCATCTCCAGAGCTATCACAGTCATTTGGAACTGAAGCATTTCACAACGTACAGAAAAATGTACACTGCCACTTCTGTCCACAAAGGATGGGCACACAGATGACCTGGAACATTAACACTGAGTTCATTTTCCCCACTGGCAAACTCGTTACCTCTCTTACACAACCACTTCTGACACATTAGCTATCAGAGCAACTCATAAGAACACAGAATATCCCAAAAGAGAACTTCAGGAGAAGTTTAATTAAATAGCCGATTATTCTTCATGTGTAAAGAATAAATACATGCACGTACACTTGCATGTGACAAGCTCCCCAGGGAAAAATTTGTAAAATAAGCATAAAGTGTTTATTTAACTCAGAGAAGCAATTAAACCATTAAGAAGAGCTCAAAGTAGGCATTATGCTGATTATCCCTTAATTGCATGCATTCACAGCAGTGACAGACAAACTGCAACAATAACAACCATGTTACATACTCATTTTTTCCTGACCTGGGCACATTCTGTAGCAAATCCATCAGCAATATATATACAACAAAAAGCTAATTTCAGAGTGATGGTCCACAACAGCTCAAGTGTTTCCTTGCCAGCATCAAGACACCAATTTAAATCAACTGATCAATAAGATCAATTTAAGTGTGCTTAAGTTTACTTAAATACAAATACAGGAAGCTATTTATTTAACTGGTTTTCATGATATACTATATAACGTTAATGAGAGTCTAATGGCAATTCTCATCTTTATTTCTCTGTCCCAACTGGAGCTCCTCACAGAGGTCTGACGGTGCCTCCTGCACTTCCACAGGGGGTCAGGACCCTCAAGCCCCCACAGGATGGAGGCAGAGGTTGGAGTGTGCTGTCAGGGCAGGACTGGCAGCCAACACAGGCAAACCACAGTCCCAGGAGCGCCTTTGGTGAAATTCCACCTCAACGATCCCCACTGAGGAGTTCAAACTTTCTGCTTCCCCTCGCTTGCAGACAGGGATCAGCTGCAGTTACCACACACAACAGTCTGCAAAATGACACTGTGACCATGGCCCAGCCACTGAAATGCAGGGGTTTGAGCCCTTTTTCCACTCAACAGCAGCTGCATCTCCTGCGTTCCACAAGAGGGGTAAACAAAGTCATTTTATAACTCCCTTGGCAGCGGCGGCAGAAGGAGCCGCCGACAGGAACCTGCTCCGCTCCAGCCGCCCTGGCAGGGGAGAGAGGCTGCCAAGGCATCTAGTCGCCAAGAAAATTACAATATGATAGTCTTAATTACACTAATTGCGTTTCCTGGTATTGAGGCAGGATTAATATAGCATTTCTTATGCTAGATTTCATAAACACAATTGGTTTTAGCTTAACTCTTCGTAATTGTATTTCACAGCTCTTGCAAACAATTAGCCACCACTTACGTTCATTCTGTTTTGCAGATGACTGATAAACACTCCAAATATCAGAATTCTCCCTCAAGGGAGGCAAATTACTTCTAACTTGTTAAGTAACCTTAATGAAGCCTCAGTGAAAAATCCCGAGGGCAAATCACCCAACGGCACTCGCTTTGCCATGTCCATGCTGGTACCAAAGATGAGAAGAACTTCCACCCAGAAGACAGCCATGCTTGGAACAGCTTTGGAGAGCTGAGTAAGTGTCTGAAGGTGAAAAAATGACCATATGTATATGTATCTATTTTTAAACAAACATATACAGTCACACACAGACACACACAGTCATACACTGATGCTTGGAATGGAAATTAAACATGTTTGAGCAAATGTAAGCCTCAAGCCAACAGGTACTGGGAACTGGACTGGAAGGACCTAATTAATGTCTCGCTCCCACCCTACTCGCCATAGTCCCATCATCAACTCAAAAGTCTCTGGCTCACACAATTGAGAATGGCAGGCATTGTGTTTCAGTCCCCTCTCCAGGCACAGCTCCAACACTCAGAACAATTCAGCTAGAAATGTTCAAAAATGTTATGATGAGATAATATCGTCTGCTGAGACAAAAATAGTCTTTTATCACGTTATGCCGAGGTCATCTGCAGCGCCCAATCCAGGCTCGATAACCAGCAGGCATGATAACCAAAAGACTACAAGTTTCTAGGAATTTTAGGCTGGATTTTTGTAAATAACACAGTATAGCCTCACTTAACAGGTGAAGCTTGGATAAATTATAGGTCACATGGTCACTTATGAAACTCTGCTTGAAACCTGCATGGATAAAAAACCCAAACAAGTATCTTGAGCTAAAAAAACCCTGCACACTCTTTTTCAGCCAGCACTGGCAATACCAAAGCCCTCCCATAACATAGTAAGGAGATCATAATTTGCTAACAAAGCCTTACACCAGGGTTCCTGCACAGGTTCCTGGGCTTCCTTCTTCCACACCTGCAGGGTCATCAGCCCTTCACTTGTTAGGAGAAGTAAAATTAAACCTTGCTGATGAATAATCTGCAATCCTTCCCATGCACACTGAGTTAACGTGATTCTGTGCTACCAAATATTTCACAAAACCTCCTAGGGTGGGTATTGTCAGAGAACTAATTCAAACCCAGAGGGGAGGGCACTGCTTCTGACAACCCATCTACACTCAAATGTTCCCCCATCCCACTCTCAACAGAAACAAGAGGAATAAACTTACCAAAGAAAAACCAGCAGCAAGAGAAAAGCAACCACAAAACACACCACCAAAGCTGTCGTTAATAATATAATCGGTAAGTCAAGAAGTTATACACAGTAATCAAACATAACTTATAAACAAAGCATGTGCAGAACCCTGCAGCTTTACATGGTAATACATGGGGCCCATTAATAAAAAACTTAACTGCCCAAACTGTGACAGAACTTGGTCTTCTGTTTAACATTGAATCTCCAGGATTAGCTTGATTTTTCAGTAGTATCTGATGCTCTCTGACCCACAAAGGAAAAATCAAAATTAAGTCTTGTGGTGTTTAAATGTGTCAATCATAGTGTAGGTTTATTTGTTTCTAGGATATTTGAACTAAATAATTTGGAATACTAAGTCAGAATCTAGATTTGCTGTTCAAACAACTATTATTGATACAACTGGATAGCAGTCTACAACTGCGAGGCTGTCCAAAGTTATGCAATTTCACACTGGATAATGGAGTTGAATGGACTTTTTGCTTTCCTTTTAGTTTTGAAACCAGTGATGCTTTCATTACAAAGCCGACTCAGCAGTTTGTTTCTGTTAGTAACATCTATTCTTCAAGCATATATTAATGAAGATGAATTCATGATACAGAAAATGACCTGCTGATGTCACAGGCACAGAACCTACCCTACTGCAGGGACCACAAGAAAACAATGGTGCAGAAGGAACGAACGAGACTGTAAAGGACATGATCACACAAACTGTACCTAAATATAGCAGGGGTTAGACTGTTAGAGAGTGAAACCTGCCCAGCCCAAGAAATCTGACAGCAGCAGAATCGACAGTGATTCAACACAGCTTTCAACAACCACAATGTTATTTTTTTTATGGTGGGAATAAATACTATTTAAAATTTAGCAAAACTAACAATCCAATTTACACTTGTTACCATTTAAGTTCAATTCATTATTATTACTTATCCAAGCTGAGATTTGTTTCAAAAATAGAAATAAGAAATATAATATTAAAAGCCATGCAATGATTCTAAGTGACAATGCACTTCATCCCCGTACCCAATCCACATCTCCTACATCAACAGTGAATGTGAACCACTATCAGAAAGGTTAAAGAATAAAAAGTATAGGAAACTAAACACTTGCCTGTGAGGAGGAGTAATAGAATTTAATAAAGATGCCGGAATAATTTTGTGATTCTTCTGCTCAACGAATATAATTGCTTCAGATTAAGAAAGATGACTACAACTGTTTTATTAACTCAGAACTATAGCTGCACTAATACACTGTAGAAGAACTTAAAGCACTAATGGGTTTGCAAGGTCTGTAGCCCAACTAGACTGGGAAATGAATGTGGATCTTGGACTTTAAAATCCTGACACCATTAATTGGAATGCACTGGGTCCATACTTGGACAATTATTTGCATTTGAGCAGGGCTGACACTGACACCTCCAGCATTGCTGTAGGTCCCCATACACTCATATAGCACCCCTGTGTTTCAGGGAGAGATGCAGAGATATTGGGAGACTCTTCAAAACTGCTAATATGGTGTATGAGACAGCCCTTCCAATTAGTTTGAATGTACCACATTTACTGATTCTGTCAGACATATATATATATACACATATACACACACACACATGCACACACACTCCCACAAGTAAAATAAGGACAGACACAAGCCCCAAATACAAGTCCTGCATATTTACAAATCCAAAAAAAGTCTGAAATTATAGCCCAGACCATATGTTCTAACATTTGTCTTTCAAGTCTGCTGTCCTAATTCTAGAGATAAATGCATTTCCCAGCAGCAGATTCTTAGACATTCCAAAAAAATAAACAAACAAAAAAAATCTCTTCATTTCAGCGAAGAACAGATTTCAAGAACTCTTCTCTGCTCATTTAGGTGCTATTCTGCTGGGAAGCAGGATGCTTCATTTTTATATGCGTGCAAACTGGAATGGCTGAAGTCTTAATTTATTTTTCACACTGCTGGTGACTCAGCCCCTGCCCATGTCCTCTGCCAAAGCTCCTCTGCCCAGAGGCCATGTCAGCAGCACATGGCACTGGCTGCCAGGTCCCATCCTGGGGCAGTGGCTTCCCCAGGGACCAGGCTGCAGGGTCGGGAGAGACTGTGGCCATCCCTCCAGTGCAGGTGGACAGAGACCATTAGCAAGGGTCTCACAACATTCACAGTGTTTTAAAACCATTTCCAGTTCCAGCAGTATGGCTTTCCCTTTCTCTCCTCACAGTGTGTACAGTGAAGCAGTCAAACTTTAGGATTTGGAAAGATTAAGCCAAATTAAAATTTAGTTACATGCCAAGTTCCTTTTTGCCTTTGTCTTGTGTCTGGGGAACTATAATAAATAACAGCTACTAACTGTATGGGAGCAGATATTCCATACAGCAAAGCTGTTAGTGCAGGTGCATCTGGTTCAAGATTTAATAGCACACATGCAAAATAAATTTCCATGATTATTCTTAGCATTATCAGATTTAAAATGGAAAAGCTAAGATTATTCACACAGTAAACAAAGCATCCCATTGTTTACTCTTGGCTTCTTACATGGTTTCCTATACTTGACTGTAGTGTGCTAAAAACAAAGCCCATGAGATGAACAGAGAATGGTGGTATGATCTCACTGACAATAATGGGAAAAATCTACACTGGGAAGAGCCCTTTTACTCTTTCTTCTCTTAGATTTCAACACAAATTTCACAAAGGTATGAAAACCTGGAAGTTATTTATTGCATATGGAAGGATAAACAATGCACCAGCAGGACCACAGTTTTCCAAGGTGACCAAACACTAAAAGGCCAAAGGGCCAAACTCTGACACACAGGTGGTCACCAAAAATATCAGAAATAACACAAAGAATAAAAGGCTACACTGCAAATTCTGGGGTTTTCTGGTTAACAATTGGACAGCAATGTGAAAATAACAGTATCTGTTATGATTATATGATTAACAACTGGTGGTTTACAGCTACAGCTTTGAAAAACCACACAGTGCACCATGGATAATATCCCAACAGGAAAGGCACAACTGAGCCCAAGGTCTGGGGACGTGCCTCTGCTACAGAGCTGAGCTTGTGGACACAGCAAAGCTGCCAAAGCTGGAAGGTGGTGACAGTGCCTCTAAAGGATGATACTGACTGTTGATATGCCAATACAACAAAGGCTGGTTAGACAGGAATTATAGTCACATGGGATTCTTCCAGATTAGAGTTCTCAATCACAGCTCTGTTCTGGTGGATGCTTCTGTGGGTAAAATCTCCTTTGTCCGTTAATAGAAAGAACTTTAATAAATCAAAAACTTATCTAAATGTGTTGATACACCAAGGAGACCAAAGGGTATTGCAGGCCTGGCTTTCCCATTAAGTATTAAATCTAGACACCAAGTAGCATAAGTCAAGTAAGATGACATAAATGAGGAGTAAGAGTTACATTTCAAAACATAATAGGGTGAAAAGAGCCCTTCCTGTAAAACAAAGAAAGTGAGCCAAAACTTAATAAACAAAGTCTAAACAAGAGCTATTTAATACCAAGAGCTGTATTTTAAAACACTGCCACACAGATCCTTTTGCTTCAAACCCTAATGACCAAAACAGTCTGAATGAAACTACATTTCCTACAGAAAGTTTTCCATCCTGTGTAACCAGCCTGCCCACCAGCACGTAGGTGGAAAGAGCTGAAACACTTGGGAGAAACAAGCAGAAACAAAAATCAGAGCTCACTCTGCATTTCCCCCTCCCTTCCCTGACACAGCCAAAGCACATCCATCCTATCCTGCTCCCGTGCACCCTGGCAGATGTGCCTCAGAGCCCTTTCCATGTCCCAGGAGCATGACTGGCCACATGCACTTCCCAACTACCATCAGACAGAAGACACAAGACAGAGAGGACTCTATTTCTACCTGCTTTGCCAAATTTAATGTTCTGATCAATGCAGTGCTGCGTATCTTGAAAACAGCCCAACATTTCTTTAAGCTTAACCAAGAGACGAATTCTAATTCAGCAGATGCTCTGCACAGAAGCAGGTACTGAACCAGCCTGACCCCAGCCCCCAGCTCTCACCAGTGCACAGAGCAGGGCCTGCCCTGAAGAGCCCAAAGATCCTTCCACCTGCAGATTTCACCAGTTACCCTTTATTAAATTGTATTACCAGCCTTCTGCAAACCTCTCCAAAGCAACATGATTTCAGGTGCTGCTGTTATTTCATCCCAGACTGAAACCATGCCAGGTCCACCAATGAGGAACCCAACATCTGCCTCTGCACCTTGCCCAGAGAACCAACCCAGCCCTGGAAGTCTTCAAGGCCAGACTAGACAGGGCTTGGAGCAACCTGAAACAGTGAAAGATGTCCCTGCCCAGCACAGGGAGGGTGGCAATGAGATGATCTTCAAAGTGCCTTCCAACAAACCATTCAATGATTCTGTGACCTTGTGGGTGCCCATTACTACCTTCATCTTGGCATCCTTTCCCCATCAGCAACACATCACAGGTATAACTCACTGCTTTTAACATGTCCCTTCTATTTTCAACTCTTTCCTTCCCTGCAAGAAACTGACTCACTTCCTCATTTCAAATGTCATACCATAGAGGAAAAAAAAATAGACTTGGTTTGGTTTGCTTAGACTACATCAACAGCCTTATTTCACTGACATACACACTCTTCCTACACAAATATGCAGCTGTTCAGCCTTTAATACTATCCATTCCTTCGTATTACCACACCAAACCACACCCATCCACCAAACTAAAGGAATAATGATTCCAGGATATCTTTAATTTGAAAAACCACTGCTAGATTTTTAGCATACTTCTGGCCCTTCTCTCAAGTTACTCGCTTTTAGAGCCACAGAAAAATCAGCACTGAAATTTAGTTCTTGCATTCTTTGTTTTACAAGATAAGAACAAGCAAGGCTTCAAGTTCAGCCTCAATGGCAAAACATTTGAAAACATCACTTGAAACAAATACCAATATTAGTGAACTGCCTATGCTTTTTTCCTGTTTTTATTTCAAAATGTAACCACCCAAAGGCAATTTAGGCCCCTGTTTGAGACACAGATATTTATGCTTCAGCATAGCTCCATGCTATTGCACATCTGTACCTTGTCCTTGAATAAATCACAAAAGCCAGTTTAATGCACAGCCTTGTTTACCCCATGCAAGGGTGAATTCCCCCTGCTCAAGGCCAGAATTAAAGCACCATTAGCATATATGTTTTCATTGCACACAAATTTTGTGCTTCACTATCCCAAACCTTGTGCTGTCCCATACTGAGCAAAGACTAGAGGTGAGTTTCAAGAGAGTGTTTCCAGCAGCATGGCTTAGACACAATATACCAGGAATTCCAATTTTTATTCTGTCAGCTGCTTTTCTGCTACCTGTTCTTCTACCCTTGTTACAAGCTTTTTGCAGCTTTGCATATATAGAGAGAATTACAAAGCAGAACACTCAGTTTGGTTGGTTTGTGGCAGAAAATGAGACCCAGCTTGAGGACCATTTAGATGGATGGCAACAAAAAGGACATTTAGCAATAATTGAGCAATTCTGTGTGATCAATGGATAGAAGCTTCATGCCGTCTGCATACTCTATGTACGTATTTTCAACATGTGGGTGACAAGCAAGGTCAAGTGGCACAAGAATAATCATTCTGCCCATATTATTCATTGCACAGTGGGTATGACAGCTTGGCATTATTGCCTTCTGGGACAGAAAAGCTCTGAACAGATTCTCATGTACAGCTTCACTGCCCCAAACACGCACAAACTGAATTTTTAAAGTGTATATGACACAATTCTGAGACAGCAACAGAAGTTCCCACAAAGATTTCCAGATAATGGCTAAAAATACCAGTCTTCAATTAGTCAATAGGGAAAGGGGAATTTTCCAAACATATCAGATGTACCCAGGATCTATTTATTCTGAAATACAGAAAGCAGAATACTTTTTTCATCAGATCCATGTTCTCACCCTCTCCCATATTTCATTTAGTGTGGTTTTACCCCAAAGCACTAGCTAACAGCAATCTTTTATATAAAGGAAATAGAAGGTCCACAGTTAACAGCTGGGCAAAGAAGTGGGTGAGGATATGTCTTACCCATGTCCTTTTCTTGCAGAGCTAGCAACAGTGAAATGAAAAATTAAGTGGAAAAAGGTGAAAACTTTGTGAAAAATTAAGTGGAAAAAGGTGAAAAGGAAATGAAGTATTTAAAGTATTGACGCATTTATGAAGTATTTATTGTCTGTCAAAACTTTACACGAAGAGCGGCTTTTAAAATAGTGATGATACAGCACATACACACGTCGTTTCACCTCTGAGATCCTGAATTAAGATCCTAAATCAGTCTCCCCTGAACCACCCGCAGAGGCACAGCTCAGGTGGTTGGCAGCTCAGGGCGAGCAGGGCTTCCCTCCCCTGCTCCCCAGGGATACTGGGAGTCCCAGAGGAAGTACACCACTAACAGTTGGTCATTAACACTCACATGGCTTAAAAGGAACAAAGGCTGGTCATGTAACTGGACACAAAAAAAGGATGTGCTTTATGTTTGTACTTCGTAAC
>JAOXXN010000137.1:21438531-21467422 GCA_026770055.1 Myrmophylax atrothorax
GTTTGTACTTCGTAACACAGGTCAGGTGGACAGCCCTGACATTCAGCAAACCCTCAGGTGTTCAACAGCCCAGCACGCGCCTCCTGCCCGCACAGGCAGCGTCAGGTCCCAGGCTTCTACTTGATTCAGCTTCCAGCAACTACTGCAAAATTAATCTCAATTAATCCTCAACATTCCCCTTCTTTATTCCTTTATTCGGCTGTTGTTATAAAGGCTGCAAAAGTCACACACCACAGCATGTTTTCTATCACATGGGACAGAGAAGGCAAACCCTGAGGAAGTCAGCTGACATCACGAGTCCTGGTGAGAGCACCTGGAACTGCTCGGACACTTCCCTAAATAATCTGATGTCGGGACTGTGCACTCAAGGGCTTGATTTTTCCAAAAGACCAGATTTTTTTTTTTTTAACTTATTTCCTCTTTAAATCTGTCCTCTCAAGGAAAAAGCACAGACCCTCTCCATGCCCAGTGACCAACTGAACTTCCAGCCACTGTCGCTTCCAAGAGGTGCTTAATTCAGCCCCACACAGTGATCTATGGGGCTTATAAATCAGTGTCTTGAACAAGTCACCTCCAGCTACATGTGCATAGAAAACACAATGAAGATAGCACTTGCTGTAACACATTGCACCTTCAATTACAAGTACACACTTATTCCAGTTGTATAATGTTTAGGGGGTAGTTTCTCTGGAGTATTTTTATTTTTAAGTTCTCACTGATTATCTTACTGGTACAACCCTGAGGAACTGGAAAAAGCTTTTGTATTTAGGATTTGTCCCCACTCTAAAACAACAGCAATATTCAAATCTGCATCTATTCCTCCTAGTTTAACACTGATTACTCAATTAGTGGCTAATTACAGTTCAGGGTGTTTAAAACAGAGGGTATTCCACAGAGTTTTTCCTCAACCATCTTTCTTCCAACTTTGAGAAAGAAAGATACACTAAGAGTTCTTTTTCTCTGTTGTTTTTGCCTTCCTCCTCTAAAGCACAGCATGACCACCCATCCCCAGATACACAACAGCTGTGGAGCCAAACAGGCTTCTGAACACCAAGTGGTGGTCATAGGACTTCGAGAACAGGCTCCAGGAGCACAACCTGAAGATTTCATACTTCTCAAGAAGTCATATGCAAAAAAATGCTCAAAAAGATTACTCTACATAAGCAAAAGTAGCTGTTCCTGCAGAACAGTTACATGCCAAAGGGAAGAGTAGCTTTCGTATATCCTGAAGAATTTAGTGTAACCAAGCCATGACATCTCAAGTTTTTATGAGCAGTGTTCACTCCCGGAACTCAGGAGAATCACCCAATTTATAATAAAGCAGTCCTTCATACTGTGAATGTTCACAAGCAGATCTGAAGTCATAACATTGAATGCGTGGCAGCAAGGAAAAAGCGAGTATCACCCATTCCACAGGGAGCTACCACCTCTCAGGCACTCCCCAAAACCAGAACTTTCATGCTGCTTTAACATAGTGCTAAAATTATTCTGTATCGTGCTAATCATAGTGCACTGTGGGAGCAATGGAAAAGGCATCACTATTGTCTGAGTGCTGCCCTACGTACAGGGAATACATTAACCTTCAAACACACAAAATAGTCTATCACAGGGTAAAAAAGGCACTAAGTTTTGTGGAGCAAGAGAGTGTGTAATATCCAAAAACACTGCACATGAAATAAGCCTGTCTTTTGTAATGACCTCAGAGCGCAGGAAAAACAGAACTGTCACAAATCCCATCTTAGTATATTTGCTGGCTGATTACAGCACCCTCTTCATTAGATTGCTATTATCAGTATTTAAGCTCTACAATTGTACTGTGAAAATAGCTTTACCAAAATAAAATAAAAAACCAGCAATACAGTCAGGTGCTCTTCTGTGTCTGAAGCATGTACTTATTTCAGCAATAAAAAAATTTTATAATAAAGTAGGAGTTGAAGCCACATAAGGAGTATCAAGAATTTTCAGACTGAACTTACAGGGTATGTACAAATAAACATGTGGACTTTGGAGGTCAATACTGCAGCTCTAGCAAAAAAAAAAAAAGAGATAATCTTATGCTACAAATTCTAAATCAATTTTATGAAAGACTGCTGATGAGTACCAACCAAGCCCCACTGGCATAAACATGTTAAATTACTGGGAATACAGAACCAGAAGGTTTCAAGTTGCATTCATTTAAATACACTGTCTGAACACCACTTTGAGCAAGAATAAAATTATAAATAAATGGTGTCATAATTTCATTTGTAATGGAAATCTTTAATGTACTAAGCCAGAATAAAGCATTCATTTCAAATAAAAGGAATAGCCAACTTCATTCCTCTGTTAATTGCCACATGGACCAATTTCTTACCACACAGCATGTTGGCTATAAATCTCAACAAGCAGCTTTAAATTGCTATTATTATTGCTCATCAAGACTAAATAATCCTGGATGGTGTTCAGGGAAGCTTCTGTAATGTCTATCTCAAACAACTATTAATTCACCATTTCCATGGGGATGGAACTTCAAGCAACAACCACCCACTCCTCCACATTCTAAATGGGAGGGGGCACAGAAAAGATGCAAAGACACTGCAAGAGGGACTGATAAATAACTGAAGAGAGAGAAATCTTCTGGACTTCCAAGAAAGTCATGACTCATTCTGAGATAATAAAGTCCTAGAAAAAATACAGCAGCCACGTCTGCAACTTCTCACTCCTGAGTGCTTCAGTATATTTTCAGAACTGCATATCACTTTTCTGGGGAGACGACAGAACAGGTACTTCATAATGCAAGCAATGCTCATCCGTGTATCCTCTTACCTTGGATGCACTGGAGGGTTCCATCCTCAGTCCTTATTGTAAAGGTTTCACCTGGATTAACTTGAACAAAAAAGACCTGCAGAAAGAAAAAAAAACAAACATTTGCTTCACTGTGAGCTTCAAAACTTAGATCTCCCCAACACAGGCACATTATCCTTTGCCTGAAAGAGGCATGGACTGAACAGATGGGTACACTACACACTACACCTCTGCGTACCGGCAGGGTCCAAGAGCAGGTACAGATTTGAAGTCCACCTACTCATCTACATTTTAAGAGCTGAAATAAAGATGCAACTTGATGCATACAGGTGGGAATTACGGCTTTGGGATCCACACCAAACTCTTGGGCGTGTGTTTAACTTGGCTAAATGCTAAGGACATAAATCTTCGGATCATTGGCACATGAGAGCAAAGAGCACATGTAACAAACTCCAGGCAGCACCAACCCATACTGGGATTTCAAGTTCACACAAATAAAGTTTTTTGCTATGTAAGGGTAGTTAAACTGTTATGTGTTTTAGAATTTATCTTCAGTCTTACACATAGCAGATTTCAGTTAAACCAAATGCGCACACTCAAACAGTTCAATAGCTGCACACAGAACTAGGAGTAAACTATTTATACATTAACAAACAGAATATTTTTTAAATAATAAAAAGATCACCCCAGTCTGCCAGTTTTAAAACGATGGGTTTAAAACTTATGACTTAGAATGCTTTCTTTAATGGACAGTTCACTGGGAGCCAGTGACCATTTATCCCTTATTGCTGCTTGTGAAACTTCTACCAAAATACTTCAGACACTTCTGCTAACTGTGCATTATCAGAAGTTTAATCAAGATAAGTTAAATTTTCAGTTTACAACAAGAATTTTTTTGTGTGTGTGAAAGCTCTCTCCCAAAATTTAGGTCTCGTCTTTATATTCTGAGACATCTGCATGCAGAATTTAATCATTCTATCAGGAAAGACAGAATTTGAATTCATGCTGAGTTTTTGAATTCCTTAAGCCAGATAATTATTACCTAAATGACCTTTTGAATTACAGTAATCCTACAGAAACCCATTATTCCAGCAACATTTTTAAAGCACAAGCTGGAAATCAGAGAAATGACATATGAAAGCCATTATGTTGTCTGCAACTATCACTTCTCAGGGAGCACCGATCAGGGTGGATCTGATCCAGCATACAGAGCACAATAAATGGTTTGAAAAGATAAGAGGCACAAAGCCATTCCATCTCTAATCTCCAAACAATGAACATTTAAGTGACAGCATTTAAGTGCTCTTTTCCAATGAATAGGCATGAATTATCCACAACAGGACACAGGCAGCAGGTCAAAAGAAGCAATGTCATTCAGCTTAAAAAACACCCAAACCAACCAACAAGCCAGAAACCAGACCACAAAGAGGCAAAGAATCAAAAATATTCCATCAGCTCATTTGCATTATATGTCTAAACCAATAGCCCTAAAGCTGGTTATTTACTAACATTTATTAACATAAATCAGAAGCCCTCACACAGCTCTACACCTTTGGAAGAGCTTGGTTGAACTCCTCAAAATACAGACCCTAACCAGACTGATGCCTCGTGCACGAAAAGATCCATCTTTTTCCTAAAGAAGAGAGCTGGGCTTAACAGCAGGTTTAAGATTGACAGGGAGAGAGAGGGACTCCTCTTACTATTCAAGGCACATGTCAGTCCAGAGTTATCAGAAGGGGATGATTCAAAAATCCCTGTCCAAGGAGTCCATCACCAACCCAAGTGTCCGTGCTAGCATGCCTGCAATTGTCCTTTAAAAATAATTCCTTGTGTTTCCACATGAAAAAAGATATCCCCAATAACAGCTGTTGCTTATGATGGTCAAAATGAAGTAGCATTATCCTTGCCTAATCACACAGGTTTTTAACACAAGTTGTTCCAGCTACACATGAGTTTCCCGTGGGGCAGCAGCCACACAGCTTCATCCTCACCATCACGAGCCCATGGACAGAGCCTGGGACTTACATACAGTACCTTCTATTAAAATGTTATAGATATGGAAATAACTCTTTATTGACAGATGCTCAAATTAGTCACCTTTGGAGCAGAAGAAAACATTTACAGGCTGTTGCTGGGGGAAAGCCATATCAAGAGCAAACAGGAATAGCCAACATGTGACTGGTGTGGGTCGATGCTGGAGCAAGGACTGGGCACAAAGAAGGACAGTCAGCACACGAGCACATATAATCAGAGTGGCCTCAGACCCAGGAGCAGTGATCAGGAATCTAGGCAAGACCCTCTACTTGCTCTGCACTCCAGGCAGACCCTTCCATCAGGCTGCAAACCCAGCCCCAACCTCTCCTTTCTTAAAGCCAAGGTATTGGGGGTTTTCCCATAATCCATCCCATCACCCAAACCCCTCTGCACTCACTCCATGCTGAATGTAACCATAAGAGCTTGCAACTGCAAGGCACTGACCAATAAGCTGCAGAGCAGAGGCCAAACCATTAAAGCCAGCACACAGTGAGAATTATATATTGGGAATCTTCCAGCCAACTCCCTCAGTTTGTCCCAATTTCCTGGGACAAATAATGTCAAGGCGCACTGCAACTTCTTTTGTTTATACACAGTAAGTATATAAAGCTAATTCTGACATTTATTTTTCCCCATGTCCTCATAAACAACAAAATCGTATTCTGCAGCCTGAAATGCAGCTTTTCTCTTTCCTTTCACACAAGGGATCTTCATGAGAACACCTTGTCTCTAACGCTTTTAATTAAAAATCTGAGGAAAGCAATAAAAAAGTGTAAAGATAACGTCTTTATTTTAATGAAAACAAACCCAGATGAACTTTAACTGCCCTATGGCTGTTCCAATATTCATCATCCCAAGCAACCACATTTATGAGATGGCAACAGAGCAGAGAGAACTTGAAGAGTCACTTGGAGCCCACACGGCTGGTTAGCAGCATCTCAAGGGTGCGGTCTGACATCCCAGGTCAATCCAGCCCAGCTTCAATGCTTGGCCTCCTCTCTTCCAAAATCTGGAGCTTGGGACAGCTGCAAGCAGGGCATCAGCAGCACAATCCCAAAGGCTTTTTCTTTTTTCCAAAAAGTACTTGGACATTTAATTTAACAGTTCAATCCACTCCATGCTGAAGCCCAGCCTTACCTGCTGCATCCTCAGAAAAAGCTTTTTATCTCCACAATGCACTTCCTGCATTTATTTTGCATTTAAGAATGTCATTACATTTTACTTAAGTCATGTTTGCTGAGTGATGAGTGTTACTAAGTTGCATAGTTACTATAAATATTTATAATCCCACACAGTAAATCCAGACTAAGTTTTCATGACAAGCCAAGCACGTGTCTCTCTTGTTCCCACTATCTGACTCACACCTACTGGGAGCTGGGAAAGAGACTAGCAAACTTGCCCACAAACCTTAAAGCTCAGGTTCAGGAATACATAAAATGAAAGAGAGCAGCTTTAAATTAGCTATTAGGAAGAAATTCTTCACTGTGACAGTCGTAAGACACTGGCACAGGTTGCTCAAAGAAGTTGTGGCCCATCCCCGGGAGCGTTCAAGGCCAGGTTGGACAGGGCTTGGAGCAACCTGACCTAGTGCAGGGTGTCCTGGCCCATGACAGGAGGGTTGGGACAAGATGTCCTTTAAGGTCCCTTCCAACCCAAACTATTCTGCGATCCTGTGATATAAAACTATATATACTGTGGATAAACAGCCTAACACAAAGACAGAAATGCTACTTGATAAGGACCAAGGGCATATGCTATTATCTACTTTTTTTGCATCATAATGGTTTACTTATCCAAGTCTTTAAGCACAGAGAAGAAAATTCACCCTCACGGCAGTGAGTGAGTGAGTTCACCCTCACGGCAGTGAGTGAGTGAGTTCACCCTCACGGCACCCCCCAACTGCTTTGTGGACTCTCCCCAGGGAGCACAGGTGTACCAGTGATTAGGACAACATTCACCTGTAGCCATGTGATGCAATAGAGTCCCAGTGCTCACTTTGGAGTATTTCCCCTTTATGAGAACATTTTCCTTGCTACAGTCAAACAGTCCCTTGCATTGCTTTGGCTTATTAAACCCCTGCCTTAAGCATTTTCCATGTGGTGAATTTTCCCTTCCCTGTTTAGATACATCATGCTTCATACAGCTGGGGAGCACAGCATCATAAGCACCACCTGGGATCCAGCCACAAGTTCCTCACAAAATGCTTTAAATCATTAAAATTCACTGTGTTTACAATTTCTACAGTGCATAACTTTTGGAATACATTGCATCTTTGGGGAAAAGAAGAAACTAAACAACAGAACACCAAAACCCAAAACAGTCACTTTGTTTCATTCTGTACACTACTTTAAAAAGTTATGGCCCAGATTCCAGTGAATTTTCAGGTCCATCCCACAGGAAGGTATAAAGAATTTACACCATTCTGTGTGTGCAATACTCTTCTCAGGAACACAATTCTCCTCAGCCACACAGGAACAGGTAGAATAAATACTTTCAACCTCTCTTCAGTAGGAAAAATTAGGGAACATGCTACATCTTAAACAAAAAAAACAATGACTCTTAAAAACTAATACTTCAATAATAGCGTTCTGGGCTTAACCTTTTTTTGGATAGGACAAAAAATAGAGGCATAAAAGAGGCATAAAGCAATTCAGTCAGTTTACCATGAGTGGTCTTGACAGCAAAGCCTGTAAGAGATTCTGAACCTCCTAATTAATCACACATTAAAAACATGCCAAACAAGCAGAAGAAATAAAATAAATATATAATTCAAGTACCCACTAAGAAGAAGCTCTAAGTTTTGACAGGAAGTTCATTCACTCAGCTCAGATGCTGTGTTCAAGCACTTGCAAGGTGCACAGACTTGTGACACGGGGAAGTACCAAATCTTGTTCCTCATTCAGACATACTCTTGTCCCCCTCATTTAAAGCATGTGACCCAAAAAAAAAAGAACAAGCACATCCAGCACTATGTACAGTGCCTCAGCTCGAGCCAAATGGTGCAACCACAGGTTTGGTAAACAGCTCTACCAAGAGCAGACAAGCAGCAAACTTGCTACACCTTTCCAGGAGCAGAGAGCCAAGCTGAAATAAATCTTACCAAACTAAATCACCCAGCATTCTCTACCAATGTGCTGTAGCACAGCTAGCTGTCTCTCCACTTTTATTACAACTTTTTTAGGGCTTGCAGTGGAATACCTACAGGAAAGCATTGAAATTCTTGGACCAAAAGGTTAATTATCCCTCCCTGAATCCCCAAAGGAGTTACAAGTGGATTAGAAGCAGAAACAGAGTAAGCAGCAGCTCTGGAATGGACATGAAAGCATTAAATACAGTCAGCAGTAGTGAAAATAAAGTGTGGGAAACTAGGGGGAAAAAAACAGTCTGTGCTAAAAATGCCATTTTGGGTAGTCTAGGGAAGAGGGATTACTGTCAAGCAGGCAGACACATTCCTCATCCTGCCCTGTACAGCTCTGCAGCACTTACCTTCAGGAAGATAAAGCAAATGAACATTCCTGTGTAATTGCCTTACACTCCAGGACTGTTCACTGGCAGAACTGCCTTTTGCATCACGCTCCAGCTGGCTGCTGGCAAAGCCAAGGTGTTTCACCAGCTCCACTCTTTCTCCTACATATTTAAGAATGGGTCTTTTGAGAAAGGGCTTTTCTCTGGAGCTCAGCATTTCCAGGCACAGCTCTATCATGCTGGCATGGCTGAGGCTTCACAAATCCAGTAACACATAAGGGTGAACAACAGCAAGTGCGCCCAGAACATCCCATCAGCCCCTCCATTCTGTCAGCTCCAAGGCACGAGGCACTGGTCTGCCTGCTGGCCACACTGCAGCCTGGAAAACTCCACATACCTCGTCTTCCAGCAGCTCAGCCAGGGTGCTTTCTCACCACCAGCTTCTAATGCAGACTGTAATTACACCCTGTAAAAGCACAAGTCCTTCTAGAACTAGTACCTCTTTATGGAGTAATATAAACCATCTTTCTTAAGAAAGTCATTTGTATGCGAGTCTATCGTGAAGGCTGTTCCTGCCTTGCAAGTAACTAAGATAAATCTCTTTCAAACACTTAACATTCACTTCTAGGTTATAATAAATCATGCTAAGAACAGTTAACACAGTCCATTTTCACGATCAAGGCATTTATTCCAATTTCATTCCCTTTTAGAACTGTACTTTTAAAAAGCAAAGACGTCAGCTAAAGCTTCAGGAATAGGATGAAAATTACAAAGTACAATGGTAGTTTAGCTTTGCAACAGATTAGGGCACATCCAGAGTAGAGGCCAAAAAAGCCTCATAGAAAACTTGTATTCCAGCTAAAGCACTTTAAAGAGATAAAGTGATGAGGTCTAATGCATCATCCAGCAAACATTTAAGCAGAAGAGGGACCTGGCCCAGAACTGTTCTGCTGAGTCATGTTTGCACAGCACAGCAAAAGCAAGTAGCAATGTGCTTCCAGTGCTCCAGCAATTCTTTTTACTGCAAAACATTAGCTGAGAAACTGTAAAGGCAACAGAGGCATCCACCAGGCAAGGGTGCTGAATCATCAGGGACAGAGAAACTGAAAGACTGAGCTTAGAGCCCCAACTCAAAGGAGGGCTCAAAAGAACACTTTGCTTTATTCTTTCTGTAGTACAGAAGAACCTACAGGACAGTGTTATCTGAAATATGGTTTCCAGCAAGGAGGAAAGGGTGTATTTAAAGAACAATTATCCTACCCAATATCAATAAGATTGTTCCTTTGCTTAAGCATATTAATATTACACTTGGTAAACGCAGCCATTAAAATCTTTCTTTTCTATTTTTTCAAGTCAAAGCACACTGTGCAGAAATGACTTAAAAAAATAGAGAATCACAGTCATGAAAATCTACATTACAACGAGAATATGGATAACTAAGCAGATTCAGAAGCTTACAAGGAAAGCAAAAGTTATTCCTCCTCTTGAGGTTGCTCTAGCTCAAAATGCAGCTCAGAAGTAAAATGAGAAGTAAGAGAATGACATTTTATATTGATTCAAGGACAGATTGCTTCTACCTTCATCAAAATACTTGGCTGAAATGTCTCACATCAGGAGGGAAGGAAACTGAGTAATACAGAAAAACTGCCAGGATAGATGTTCTACACAGAGAAACTTTAACCCCAATGACATGTTTGGGAACCTACCCCTTACCAGCTTGAACCTCCAGGCTGTATCCCAGCATGAAGGCATCATTATGATCTTATGATCATTCTCACAACCTATCTCCCAGAAAAAAAAAAATAAAGCAACTGTGAACTTGTCTTCCTTCAAAAACCCACTTAAAATTCACATCTGCTTCTTATAATGAAGCACAGGGTAGTACACAGGCCTGCTGGGATCAGTACATTCAGGTAAGTAAAGAGTAGCAAACATCACTGCTCTTCCCCCTTTCTTTCCTACTTCCCTTTTTTCCCCAATCTCAGCATTTTTAAGATCTTAAAATCTCATCACACATACTAATAAGATGTCTGGACAAGCGTTAGCACAAGTAAATCATAAGACTAACTTTCTGCAAAGCCCACAAATATGCAGCACTTATATCTTTTATTTCAATCCCATTATTTTTACTTCAATGAACACATATGCAAATAAACACATTCAATTTAATGGTACACTTCAAGCATTGTTTTTAATGTCTTTTCAGTGCAAAGGCAGAGTTCTATGTCCCAGGGAATACTCCGCCCACCCTAGTGTTAAGGAAAGCCACCTTCCCAGTCTTAAAAATCCCTTGTTGGCCCACAAGTAATTCATTTAAAGCAGTCAATTTTTGCCAAGCTCACTGACCTGCTGTGATGCATCTCCATTCACGATGTGAGGCATCATGGCCACCTCCCCGTTCAGCAACGGCGGCAGCTCCAGCGGGATTTGGTCGGTCATCATCATTGTGACGTACATTCATGGAGAATTTTCCTCAACGGACTTCCTGCAAGAAAAACATCAGTTAAAGACCCTGAAAAACCCACGTGCACTTTAGGAGGTTATTTTGCCATTAAGCAACTTAAGCAGGAGCCCTGGTTTTGTACCAGGATGGCATATGGAAACTCTGAAAGAGCTTTTAAGTGTTAGATCAAGAGCATGGAAAGTCAAGCTTCCATGTAAGACTTCTAAAAACCAACCAGCCAGATTTCCACTCTTTCCCACGATTATAATCCTCAGCCCTCACCAGTGAAATAGGCAAGTTCTGAGACACTTTGAGAGAGCTTTGCTGTTTTCCTAAAAATCAGCATCCTATTTGCTACCACAGCTCTCCGAACTACACACCCACGCAGTTAAGATGTTACAGCTATTTCACTCAATAGCCACACTTCAAAGACAAACAACTTTACTTTCTTTCTAGGGCCTTGTAAAGAGTGTGAACTGCCACTACAACACAAAGAGCAGATGCCTGACTTCCATTTAATCATGATCCAAAGGATTAAGGTTTCTGCTGGAACAAGAGGGACAGCACATCCCCGTACTCTGAACACCCCGTGCTAGACAGAGAACAACAGAATATGATGATCTCACTTAAGGATTTGTGAAAAATCACACATCACTTCCAGCACATCCTCCCCCTTCACAGCTAACTGATGTGATACATGAGCATCACTGAAACCAGGAGAAGCTGCTGTGTAAAAACAAGCCTTAATTCAGCATCAAGGGTACCATCATGCTGGTTTATGGGGCAATAATCCAGCTCCAGTGGATAAAATGGACAATCTCATCACAGAGTTTATCTAGACCTCTGCACAAGAACTCCTAAGCAAAGCAACCTCACATGTCCAGTGCTGAGCAGGCAGCTTCCTTCGTACTCCTCATGCCAGAGAATCCCCAAGTCCTCCTGAATAACTTCATATACATCCCAAATTTAAGTTAGAAAAAAATGTGCTGTGACTTAGGTGGCAGGTGACAGCCAGGTGACCTGGCACAAGACCACCAGAGTACAGAGAGGTGCACTTTTGGCAAAGAGCAACAGTGAAATCGCAGTGCACAAGGAAAGTGTTACAGGAACCATAAACCACGAGTTTAATTCATTTGCTCCAGAGGGGATGAAGGACGGGGCCAGCCTGACCAGGGTTAGAGTATGTGGTTCCACAGACACAGCATCCTGCAAACCTCACACCTCTGTACCTGCTCAGCCCCCAGGTGCTGCCAGGCTTTAAATTTGTCATTTTTTAATTTATTTTAACAACTAAATTGATAGTTTAGTTGAGATACACTGTCTTCATTTTCATCGAACATTTCCAGAGCTCATCACCATCCCATCACCGGCACAGCCACCTAATGGTCATGAACATCAGCCAGACCAGGAGCTGCTCCTCCAGCTCCTGAAAAGGACCACTTGTGTGATTTAAAAGTGACAGCAGTGCCCACATGGACTGAATCACATCTATTCCCTTCATTGTCATCACACAGACCTCTTCACCTCTACATAGAATCAGAAAACTAAAAGTGCATTTGCTTCTCAGAAGATGTGCAAGCCTGGCCCTGTCACCTCCAGTCATACAGCTCAAGTCCAGCATCTTAATTTAACTCAGTACAAAATTTAGCACAACAGCTCTTTGCAGTGCTCTTATTTGTATGAAAGCACCACTTTTCTAATCATCACTTCACCGAGGTATAAACAGAGGCAATGTATTTTCATCCACCCTTAAATCCCTCTCTTCATCTAAGACTCAGTTACAGGACAGAAGTTCGAGAAGCTTGAGACACAGTGGCTGGCGGATGGTACATCCACAGCTGGGTTTCAAGTCCCATTTCCTGCCTGCATCAACTGTTTTGTCCCAGAACTTGGTAGTGTTTTACTCCTGCTGTCACCACCACCCTGAATAACATACAGCCATGCAGTAGGAAAGAAAGACACTCACAAACACTCCTGAGGCTCAGAGGATCAAGCTCTGATCTGGCACAGTCCCTCCCAACTATGACACAAGCTACACAAATCTGACAGACCAGAAGCTTTGCTCAACACATTTTTCCCCTGAAGTTTTGGAGCTTCTTCCTAAAGTTTTTGCTTCCCACTTTTTCACAGTAAAGTAAGGTTTTGAGAAAGATCCAAGTCAAAACCAATACTCACAGGTGTTGGGATTTGGGGCTGGAGGGGAAGGAGTAAGCCAGGGCAACTTGAGTTGTTGGGTGTTTTGCTTGTTTAACAAGGAAGGAGAGAACATGGGAGTTTTTGAACCATTTCTTAACTGGTTTGGATTAAGAAAAGGACTGGGAGAGCTCAACACTGAACACCAATGAGAACACAGCACTGAGTAGCTTTCAGTGGAAACAGACTGATTTAGTCAATAGCCAGTTACATGTCAAACTACACATGTAGTCACTTATGTATCTATAGTTATCGTGTGTGAATATGTATATATTCATATATAAATACAGACTATTTTTAAAGAACATGTTCATAGGAACTATTTCAAACCCATATAAAGCAGCGGGGCCACCCCCCAAAAAAAATTACATGTTCATCTAATTCGAATCCAGCAGCCCCAGCTTTAACAGAGTTTAAGCATCACACTGATGTTATTTTCTTGAAGGAAAAAAAAAAAGCCAGACCATAGCTGGAAGTTACATATTTTCCTAGCAATATTTCCATTCCAGGCACAACAACCAAAATGTTGACGTTTATTTGCTACATGCCATTATTTAAAATTTTACAGCTGCATTCCTTTTGCTTTATTAATGGTTTGTCACTTCATCCATGTCTACACTTGCCTCACTTGAAAGGGGAAAAAAAAAAAGAAAAAATAGATAAAAAGGGCTTCCTGTATTTGTCAGGTCTGGTATGACCCCACCAGAGATGACGCCAGCAGCAGTACTGGCTACAAGGCACAGCCGGCCACTGGCAGGGGTTTTTTGCAGTATTTCACTCCAGGCAGGGTTAAGACATCTACCATGAGACTGGCAGACTTCACTCCAAAGCCAAACCCTTTGGAAACAGGCCTCACACACTTTTTGAGCTTATCTGCTCGTCCATCCTACTTAAAACAGATTTATTAGCCTTTCATGTCCCTCCTAAAACCTAGTGTTCCTCTACCTCAGCAGATGCAAAGTTGATTAATATAAAGAAGGTGAAGTCTGAATACAAGCAGTTTATTTTTCCTGCAGATTCTTTGAGGGAAGAAAACACCAGACAAGGACTCAAAGATCCAGGTCACATTCCAGGATATGAGAACTCTTCCTTAGCTAAAATATGAACTGCCAAATAGTAACCCACAGCTTTTTTTCCAGGTACTAACTCAAATTTGGGGTTTTGTCTAGAAAGCTGACTATATTTAAATTTTAAAAAGATATTTCCTGTACGTCTACATTCTCTAGGTTTGGCTGGGACACACCACAGCAACGCCAACATGGAGCAAGAGGCTGCATCTCCTTGTCTAGTTACCTCCAGGACTATGGAAACCACTGTTTCCAATATTGCTGTAGAGCAAGAAAGAAATAACCACACAAGTTTGATGTCCCAAATCAAACTTGCAAATCATTTGACGTTTGCAAGTCACTGTTGCAAACTTGATTTTCAATTCAGTACTGCAGCCTTCTGCTGATCCCTGAGATGACTCTGTTTCCTTAAATTAATACAATATGTGAATTACTAATACATAAATTAGTTGCACATGGCACTGGAGAGAAAATTAAAACACACAGAAGAACAAAGTGCAACTATCCAAAACCCCATGTCCATGTATGGTCAATTAACATGACCCAAAAGGTTATGTCATAATTCCCCTGAAATTCCAAAAGCAGTGCAAACCACATCAAGATACCCCATTCTACTCTTCCTAGAAGGTTTTATCTGTGCTATTAATGGGGCTGAAAGCCAAGAACATTTTTCTTTCTGTGATTTTCTTCCTACCTTCTGTCTTTTAGAATGCCAAGGAACCTCTTCCAGCTATGGCAGACAAATTCAGAGAACCTGGCAGAAACAAGAGAAGTTCTGAATATTCAATCCTGTGACCATTCTCCACAAAGGCTCAATTTTTATTTCCCTGCAGCAGACCATTAAGAGGTACTGAACAAAGTGTTCTGCTATTTTATAACAATCATCTGGAATTACAAAAGTTGTACTGCAATGAGGACAGACAGCTTTCCAATACCGAGCAGAGCCACATACTCTAAATTATTTAATATGCAACAAAAATCCAGTGCTAAACACACATTTCATTCATGCAGTGCTTCCTTACGTGTATCTTGTCTGATTAGAAAAGAGTAAGAAGCTACCCCTCCTTCAATCCTAGTGTTACTAGAGAAGAGATTTGAAATGCACACAGTATCAACTTAAAAAGAAAGAATTTTCTCTTTCCAGCCTAAAAAAAAAACCCCTTATCACTTCAGCATGAAGTTCATACATGGACAGTGCATGCAGAGGGTTACACAGTAGCTCCTTTCTACCATTACATACAGAGATGTTAAATATGAGCCCCTCTCCTACCACTCTGTATGCACTGAGTGATCTCTTGCACAGTGGTTGACGCACTGACCGGAAAAGTAACCCAACCCAGCAGGAACTTCCTTGGTACTTTACAACCATGGGAAAAGCTAGTTCAGGTGTGACATGAAAAGCCAAAGTCTGTTGATATAACTGAGCTAATGACCAGCAATCACTTATGAGGTGACTTTGCCTCTCTACCAGACATTTTCCCTGGCTTGATCTGGGACAAACCATGTTCTGCAGTGAGGATGTTCAGAAACTGGCAGTTCTCTGACCACAGAAAGAAGGATTTGTGGTATCTGATCCTCATACTGCAAACCACATCCTAACAGCACGACCAGCCCTAATCCTTTTACAGAATCACAGAATAGGCTGAGTTAGGAGAGACCCACAAGGATCCAAGTCCAACCCTTAGCCCAGCACAGGACCATCCCCAAGAGTCACACCATGTGCTCAAGAGTATTGTCCAAATTGTCACATTTGGTGCTGTGATCACTGCCCTGGGAAGCCTGTTCAGTGCCCAACCACCCTCTGAAGAACCTTCTTCTAACATCCAACCTAAACCTCCCCTGACACCATTAGAAATTGGTGCTTTTTCAGAGATATTTTGAACAAGCTTTTGAATGAGAAAAATACCTAGGAAAAAAAATGCTAGTATGTACAGAGAAAATATGTACATATAGACTTATTTGTACACACACATACTCAGACACTAAGAATTTAATATGGGTCTATGACCCACTAGGAAGGCTCCAAACGAGGACTGCTCCTTCTGCACATTCCGTGCAAGAGATAAAGAGCTCCCATGCTGCCCTGCTTGCCTATTGTATTTTGTACAGCACATGTTGAAATTCAAGATTAATTAAAACATACATAACAATTATATTTTCACTGAAAAGCAGAGCAGTAAATAGAGCTGCTTTCAAGAGACTCCTGCCATAGCTTGCCACTTCAATTCAAAGAGGAGTGGTAATAATTGTTCATGTAGAAAAGCCTCTTGAGACATGAGCAGTACCTGGAGGTATGTGCACAGATGGTTGGTCAAGGCACAAACAGTCTGGAATTTGTCTTGTCTGCTGTGCCTTCATTAGTTTAGTTAAATCACATCCGTCTGAAGAGCGACTGAAACCTGAACACATTCCTTCCCTGTTTAATTGCAAACACGGTAGATTAATTTGGAAGCATCCAAACAGACGGGCTTCTTCATAACAAGTTGGAAGAAATAAAATAAAAATCTGTTATGACAAAAGAGAACAGATTAAAGGGAACATACACCCAAAAAGCCACTGGCATTTTATGCAGAGATAGTGAAATGCCTGCTGCTTGCTCTCTGCCACTACAGACACAAGGACACCCGTAGCTGGATCCTATCTCCAACAAGCTGAAAAGTATAAACATCCTCTCAAAACTTAACCACTGTAATTAGTCAGCGGGTTTATTCCCCTCTAGTTTATTTTAAATAACAACACATTTCAATGTCCATGGTACATTCCATCTCTGAAGACGGAATTATCAGCAGTAGTCACAATACTATACAAGATCAAGGAAAGTTAGCCTTGTTTTATCCCCACACTGGTGTGAGATTCCCAAGGCAGCAATCCAGAGGGTAATGATACAATGATTTTCAGTAGTTTGCATTTATTTATACCTAAAATTTGACCTCAAGTTTTCCAGGCTTGAAACTCCATCATCATAAACAGCCATTTTGCAATGTAACCAGCTGCATACCCCTCAGAGGAAATGTTTGTCATTTACAAACAGAAAAACTTAAGAACTGGTTCCTAGCCTAACCTTAGGAAGGAAAGGAATAACCAAGTAACTTCAAACACGTATCAGAAGTGAGCACCAGGAACGTGGATATCAGGTCAAAAGGCATCGTGCAGGAGTGTCTTATTTCACAAGGCAAGTACAACTAATCAGAAGATAATAGCTCTGATGAAATATTGGAATAAAGCACGCTGGCACACAAAGGGGTCTTTTACCAAAGGAAAACTTCACCCCACTAGGGGTTTTCCCCCTGGTTTTCCAGGGGGAAATCTTGTGAAAACTCATGCAGGAAAAGCCAATCTGCCCTTCTCCCACCCCACCCACGTTCAGGGTATGCACTGAAGGCAGTTGTACTTGTGTGAAAATGTAATGGAACTAGATTTGAGGAAATAAAATACACTGGGGTGAAACAGATCTCCAAAGTTCTTATTAGGCTTATATTAGCTACGGCTGAGCAGAAAGCCACAGGCAGACAAGCTAATCCAATGGTTCCACAGCCTTCTCACTTCTGCAAGTGGTATTAGAGCAGGAAATTCATCTGCTGCTCAAAATCAATACTAAAACATGCAAACACACCATGGCTACAGCCTGCACCACTGGCAGAAGAGCAAGCTGCACAGAGACACAACTTGGATACCACTCACTCTCACAATTTGGGGTTTCTGTGCTTTTTGTTCAATCTGAAAATTAAGTTAGAAATTATTTCTATTTATGTTCCTTTCCTTCTTTGTTCTCACACCTTTCTTTCCTCACCTTCCTCCGTATTAATCGCAACGGATAAAGGGGACTTACGAGGGATGAAAATGCAAAAATAGATTTTCAGGTACACAATTCTCACACAATTTCATAGCACTTCTTCCAAGCAGCAACAGACTGAGTTTAACTCTTCTGGCTCAATAGTGCCCAATTATTTTTGCCATGATTTTTAGTGTTCTTTTCTGGCACAACTTGCTTTAAATAGCAACTACTTCAAAGTTTTTCTTTTTTTTTTTAACAGAAATTACTTTATGCACTTCCAAAAATACAAGCAGCAATTAACATTTCAAACTAATTTGTTCTTCCTTGTCCACTCTCAGAAACATTTGAGTTAGAGTGTTCTGGATGCCCAGTAATTGCCAGCTGTACAACACACCACCAAGTGCACTCAATCTCTCTGCTTTTCTAAAAGACCACAACCCACATCAAACAGGATGGGCATGAAGCAGGAATAGATTTAAATCAGGTATTAGGAAAAAATTCTTCTCTGAGCGTGGTGAGGCCTTGACACAGGCTGCCTAGAGGAGCTGTGGCTGCCCCACCCCTGGAAGTGTCCAAGGCCAGGTTGGACAGGGCTTGGAGCAATCTGGGCTAGTGGAAAGTGTCCCTGTCCATGGCAGGGGTGTGGGATCTTTTAGGCTGACTCTCCGATTCTATGATGGCATCATCTTCTCCAGCATTTCCAACAGGAAAGCACAAAGCTCTGCCAGATGTGGTTCCCCCATGGCAAGGAGTGGAGGACAACAGTGACCTGAGAGCCCTCCACCCCACAACACAAACAGGTCCCCTAATGGCAGAGTCATTCTGTGCAACAGAGACAACACTGCACTTTCTAAACGAAATGACCACCCTCTTTGGGTTCTCTACACTCTGTATTGACTCCGACAAAACCAATTTGTAAACAAAATTCACAACACCACCAAAGACATTCAGTAAGCTTAAACACAATTGGAATAACCTGCTATTTGCTTGAAACACTCTGTGTGAGAACAACTCTCTTCCATCCAGACCTACACCTGTTGTTAATTTGGGCCCTGATCCCATAAACATTTGCAGCAGGGGAAGTCTTTATGCTCTCAATAGTTTTACTAAGTACTGAACTCCTCTAGATCAGGGCTACAAACCCATGCACGTGCCCAGGTACATGGGCAAAATCTCTGTGCAAAGAGAAGTTTTGCACAGAAGTGCCAGTCAGATAAGGTACAGGAATGCTTCACCTGTTTGCTTTCTCCCTCCATTTAATAGCCACAGTATTAATCATAGTTACAGGTTGATAAGCGTAGCATTTGTCGACAAATACTCTCCCCTTCAACTCTGCTCTCTCAAATAATCATCTCTCTGCAATATCACAAAGACCCTGGTTATCTCTTCTGGAGTTCCTGCACACTGAGGAATCTACTGGAATCAATGGTTTGGGGGATTATATTTTTTTTACCACTAATTAAACCACCAAAAAAAAAAAAAAGAAAGCTATCTAAGATATCAATCTACAGTGCTTGAAAGGCATGCATACCAAATTCCACTTCCAGCCAGGTTTCAGCACACCTTTGTGCAGCACAAACTCTCCCGTTGTCGCCATTCACCGCTAACCTGACTCCGGGCTGACGCTGTACTGACAAAGTGGCTCATTGTGTTATTATGGGAAAGCGCTTCGGAGAGATCTCCCATTCAGCCCCAGGATTCAGGAACAGGCATTCACACAGAGCAGCCGCTGCCAGGGAGCACCTCTGGATGGCTGCCGGAGAAGTTTCTCATGTAGGAGGAAAGCCGAGCCCATTATTATCATCGTGCTCACAGGATCCAAGTGCTTGAACTGCATTACTAACAAGAAAACCAACCCAAAACCCACCACCCAAACCCCATCCCTCCAGAACTGTTCAGCATCAGGAGAAATTCAAGTTTTGCTACACTATCCCTCACTTTCACAGAACATAAAGTAAAAATTGCAGGAGTTTTTTACTTTTCTGAACTGCTTCATGAAAATGAAGATAGTGTGCTACCTATGAAGGGTTCTCTTAGCTTAAGATAGACAGGAATTTATTAAAAAAAAAAACACCCATAACCGACCAACCAAAAAGAAACCACATGCACAAAATCAAATCATTGCTTCATAAAAGTTTTGAGTAATTCTGGTATCCAGAATCATACAAGAAAGGTTTCCTACTCCAGTTACCTCATTTTTATCTCCAATGATAATAAAGCATCAGGGAATCAAAAACTGAATCTTTAAACACAGAGTACTAAAGGGGGTTGTTTTCTTTAAGGTAGGAAGATAAAGGGTCTCTATTTATGTAGACAGAAAATACCGTGCTGAATATGCCACCTGCTGCAGATATAAAGCTCAAGTTACCTATTAAATGGTTTAAAAGGGAAAACCTTTGGGTTTTGTTACCTGTCTGAAGTTGGACACAGTTTGTAACGCAGGCTGAAGGAGAAATGAAGTTCTGTTGATAGAGCAGGGACAGTCCAGTGGGATCATAAGCACTCAGGTGTTCTGCAGGCAACATTCTGAATCCTCACCCTTCTCAGCCAATTCCCACTCTGCCAAATCATTCAGGCAATGGAAAGCTAAGAATTATTCTTGATGAAAATAAATTGGTATTGCTCTTTGACAATAATAAACACAGTGATGTACTGGACAGCTTGTATTATAAACTGGGGAACCAATAGCACTTAAAACTACACCAAGCTCTGCAGTGGTGGTTGAAAGCCAGTCTGATGGCATGGGGCCAGGGGAATGGATGCTCTTCACACCCTGGGTGCAGTCAAAAGGCAGCAACCCCAGTCCTACTAGTTATAGAAGTTACTCATTACTAAGTTACATGTCTTCATTAATTAACATTTCCTAATATTTCACCTATTGACTTTGATACTACAGCTTTCAGGTAAGAGCAGTACTGAAAGGTTATTAACACACCATATACTAATTACTTTTTATATAATGAAAAACTTCTGAAGATCAGTGAGAATGTTCCTAATCACAGAACAAGCAGTGCACACCTTCCAGTTCCAGCCCATTGCCAGACAGGCTCCTCTGGGAATAACCACATAAAGAGTGAATACAAAGGCAACCTACTGTTTCTGGTTCTTTGGGGATTTTATTTCAAAAAATATCATCCAAAATATCCTATCAGTGTTTTCTCCTGTTTTGAAGCTAAGACAGCTTGTTGTTACTGTAAGCTCAGGCTGGAAGGTAGGAAAGTAAGAGGAAAAAACAAAGAAGGAACTTCAAGAAAACCATGTGTTCTTACACTACATCTGCAGGTGGATACCTGGAGTTTCTTTCCTGTTTCCTAAAACCTTGGAGGACATAGATGTGACCAACCAAGCCTACACAGACTCTCTTTAGGATAAAACAGTTAGCATTAACCTGCAGGCTCCCATTAAAAATTAATCTTGAGGGAAAGCAGCTCAGGTGGTCTGTGGGACACAGACAGACACCCATGACTGCAGAGGGATGGGGGAAACACCGTGTGTGTTGGAAACCAGCCCTTGTGCCCTGAGTGGCCCACACAACCCTGCAGAGAGTAAAATTTTAAAGAATAATTAAAGGGCCTCAAACAAAGCTATGGAGAGAACACACATAATATGAGACAATAGTAAGAACCAGAAGTTGAAGCAGGTAAATTCCTGCACAAACTGCAATAATTTTTTAATGCGAACATTATTTAATCAAAAAAGGGGCAATCACACTTGTTTCTGTTTCCCTATTAACACAAGCACACACAGCTCCAATGAAGCCAATTAAACTCTTGCAACTCAACTTTCCACATCCTTTAAATGACACAATTCCAGTCAAGCAAAAAAACTTAAAATGGACAAGTAGCAGAAAGTAAACCAACTTTCAAGCTTCATGTCACACATACCTGAAGTTACATTTTCCCTTGTTACACTTGAAGAAATTAATTTTCATAGCTGCATACCAGGCATCAGAAGTGCAAGAGACTACAGCCTATTCAAATACATTTAAAAATCCAATGAAGGGAAGAAACATTGAATTGTTTAGGTTAGAAAAGACCTTCAAGACTACCAGGTCCAAATGTTACCCCAGTGCTGCCAATTTCACTACTAAACCACGTCCCCAAGTGCCACATCTAAATGTCTTTTAAATCCCTCCAGGGATGGTGATTCAACCACTTCCCTGGGCAGCCTTTTCCAAGCTGTTCTCTATAGCGGCAAACCACGAGAACGTTGGTTGTCACACGAGTGCAGGTTTTGATCAAAAGAATAAAAGTTCCTGAGTTAATAAGACAAATGCACTTCTATTTCTGCTCTGTGAGATACCAGAGTTCATCCCTCCCTCTCCCTGGCTCCATAACAGCATCCCCAGCCTCATGGATACAACTCGGAGGGGAACAGTAGGGAATCACAAACTTCCTGGCTCATGTGCTGCCGTAGGCAAGCTGCTGTCAAACCCCACACTGAGCGCCCTTCCAGCCCAAAGCACTAACAAAAGTTATTGATTTGGTGTTTGTCCTGGGAGTGTTTCACACCACCCCACCAACACACGTGGCTGTGACAAACAGGGACACATCCTGCATGGCAAAGGCACAGGGAAACCAGAATACAACTCACTACCATAGACTCCTTGTAAAACATCTCTTTTCTTTCTCTGCTCCACTGATTTTCAAATATACAAATATGGCATACATGCATATAAATATATTTTAAAAATTCAGTGTGGGTTAACAGCAGCTTCTCTTTGTCTGTGGAGGGAGAAACACCAGAACATCAGCAAACCCAGGAGTTTGCCTGCAGGGTTTAGCAAAGGACTTGACCAATGAAAAAGCTTTCCCAGTCAAATTTAGTTGTGTTCAATTTTACCTGAATGATATAGAACTGACACATGACCCAGTGAGATTGTACTCCCACAGGAGCTCTATCGAGGAACACCCAGGCGCTATCACCGAAAGCACAGCACAATCTCAATTCTTTAATATTTACACTGTGATCTAGTTCAGTCACATTTCGGCAGCACAGAGCCCACACAGATACCCACCTTAACAGTACAGTGCACAGTTAATCAGTGACAAACACCTACCCTTTAACACCAGTTGTTCTCCCAGCAAAAGCCTTCACAGGTCCCAGAGATTCAAGCAGGTTGCATTTGTTCCCCAGTTTCTAAGGGGAGGATGCATATTTTCCATCACTTGACATGCTAATATCTGGTTAAAAAATAATTCAAACTAACTGATATTATTCTCTACTGACACTACAGCACATTCCTCTTGGCGCAGGGGAGGAAGATGACATGTCCATGCAACAATTTTAATAAACACTCTCAACAGTAATGGACCCGTGTAGTAAAATGCACTCCTACTCCCTCTCATGTGAACATATTCCTCCTCCCACTTCTCTCTCTAGTCCCTAATCATAACTCGAGGTTGGTACAGAAAGACAGCCTGAGTGTTCAGAGTAGGTTTAACCTGCTGATGAGAACATGAGCAATGGTGTGTGCTGCAGGGAAACCTCCCAATACCAAACAGCTGTTCAGTAGCTCATCCTCCTCCTGATGCTCATTAAGGAAATTCCCTCATCCTTTATGAATTTTAACTAATTTTTTCCAGTGTCCCAGATGAAATCTCAACTGTAAGATTTTTCTCTAATATTTTTCTGTGTTCCTGGACATTGCTGCATCAAGCTCTGTTATATTAATAACCTAAATCACAGACAACAATCTAAATAATAACCTAACTCCAGAACACCCCCCACCATTCCACAGGTGACAGGGATACCTCACACTTCATAAAGCCACTGCTTAGAGTACAACATACATAAATCAGTGCTACAGCTCCACACTAAATCATCATCATTGCCCACCACAGTTTTAAAAACTCAGAAATGAGTACTGTGAAATTCAGCATCATTACAAGTCACTACAACCTCAGCATCTTCTCTGTTCAAGGAAGTCCAGAACAAGATTTATTATTATTTTCATCAGAAGCTTAACTTGCTAAAACTTATGTCTTCAAATTTGAAGCTGAAGAGAACCTGACTTTCTTCCTAATCCATATACATTAATGGTACAGAAATCTACACTGAATACTTGGTCAGAAGTAACAGGATAGTCATTCTCACCTAAACTGAGCAGATAACACATCTATTATTTAAGAACATGTCAAGGTACATTAGTATTTAGGTGCTTTTTTGGAACACTTCTTGAATTGGTATATTAAGTAAAATCACTTTGTTACCAGTAATTTACTTCTTGTGACACACTAGTGGGTTGAGCCTCCTGCCTGTTACATAGGGACAGCACCTGGGCTAACAATAAACAAAGGGGTCGTATAATCACCAACTGCATTCTGCTTACTGTGTGAATGCTAAAGCATCACTGGGTTGTAAAAGGATTAAGAATTCCTGAAGATTAACTGAAACTGATGGAAAATGCAGAAATGTGGTATCTAACAGCACAGTTACTCAGCTGGTAAGCCAATGGGGTTTTTAGACCAGCTAAGAGACTGAAAACTCACTCTCAGAAATCCCTATTCCCTCTCTAGGAAGGATCACTATGAGAAAACACATGATTTAGCGCAGTTAAACATTATACACCAGCTGTCAGATCTGTAACTGATACTGTAACAGGGATCTACATTTGTCATCAAGTTACTTAGTCTCTGGCAAACTGGTACTGTAGAATTAGAGTAAGTGAGCTCCCCATCCCAAATATAAATAGTTATGGCAGACAACAGGATAAAGTCTTTATTTTAGACTTTTACATTAAATAAAACACAGTCAAACAGGCAGATGTCACAAGGAGATTTTTTAAAACATTCAAGAAAACTAATCAGCAGCAAGACATGCACATGTGGAACAGGTGCATAGAACTAACTCTCTGCTGGATCCAAAGCACTTCAAGGTATGCAAGTGACCCCAAAATGAAAGTGAGGGGGGTTCTGTTCAGTACGATAGTGTCAGGCCACTGTTCATTACTATGATAAATCTGGTAACTACTTTTGAAGCTTCCCTTGGCAGCTCTAACTCCTGTAGGCTACATTCAGGGTCTTATTCTTCCCCTATCTAATCACAGAGGTTTGAGATCACCACACAAGTCACGAGATATGCACACATATATTCATGTCCACTGACACAATGGGTATAAATACCTCCATTTATCTTAAGATCTTTGGAATGCTTAAGCCATGTTCAGAAATAAGCAAGTTCAAAGAATTACTGAAGTGGTCAGAGAAAAATCTCAAATTCTCCCTTTTTCCTGGATTTAACCTGCTGCAAAATCCTGTGGGCGGACAGTGTGTCCTTGAGCCTTGAATCGCAGCATGCCAGAGCCTTACACACACTCGCTCAAGAGAGCGGCGTTCCGGGGAGTGCAGCTCCTGCCACTGGCACATACCAAAGATTCCAGATCACTTTTGCACCACAACTAAAATGTTCTCATCAACTTGGATTTCTGTTATAACATTAGTCCAGTCTCAAAAACTGCAGCCTCAGCATGGTGAGTTCAGTGTTCTTTTAAGGAAGCCTTCTCTTGGGTACTGGGGATGCAGGGAAAATGGGTTAAATTTAACACATCCACATGTTTCTAAAAAAAAATTCCAGTTATAAACCCTAAGAATGCCACAAACCTATGAAATTCTTCTCTTCTTATTAGCACAGGGAAGATGGGAACAGGGGTGCTCCATTAATGCCTCACCTCTTCACTATACTGCCTTTTTTCTGCAAATTTTACTGAATTGCTAAATATACGCTGCTAACTTCAAGATACGTCTACAGGCAAATGAATCCTTTATGAAAATACTTGGTGCTAGAAACACACATACACAGAAAGGAAAGTTTACAGTAAACAACAAGTTCTCATTGTATTTAATAGCTGTAGGTCTTTGTTAGCAACAGCTACCCCAGAACATGCAGTTACATTCATAAAACCAAGTGAATTCTATCTGGAGTTTACAGAAGGAAACATATACAAACAGTCTCACAAAGGTATTTTCCTAGCAGGAAGCCACAAGCACTTCTCTGCTGCTCCAGCAGCAGCTGACCCTGCCTCAATGGGGGAGCAGGAGGCAGCAATGCTAAGCACACTTTATTTTCACTATGGGATTAACCAGATCACAAATGAAATCCTGATTTATGATTTAGGCTTTAATGCACTACGAATACAGAGGCAAAACATGCAACAGACTCTGGTGGAAGTTAGTCAGGAGAGGTTTGCACTGGTTACCTGTGTGTCCTGAGGCTCAGCCCTCTTTGGAATTAGGTGCCTGTTTAATCATAATGATCAAGTCTCATATTTTTATAAGAAAATAATGATTAATTGCTGTACACTGTTGTCAGCAATAAATACAAAGCATTTCATATTCAGTGTGCAACTAGGCATGCTGGTGGTTTACCACTACATAAGGAGGAGAGTGTATTTTCCTGTTCTCCAAAGCCTATCCCTTCACTTGAAATGGGAAAACTAGAAACTTCTTGTCTTCTGCAATGTGCAAGCCTCCCTCCCCCACTTCCATTTTGTGGATTTTCTGCCAATAATATTGTTGAAAAATAAATTCTTGTGGACAGGAAATATTCTGCGCAAAGGATATCCAGCTTTATGATACTTAAAATGTTGTGCATTCCTCCCGATCTGTCATCGCACAGGACAGCTGCTGGCATGCGAGAGGGTGGGCAACGCCTTCGGGTGGCCAGGAAGAGCCCCCCCTGCATATCCCCCTGAGGTGGCTGCAGCCTCACATCTTTGGATAAACCAGCTCTTCAGATTTCTTTAAGATTTCTCTTTTCCCTGTACTCACCCCAGCCGTCACACTGAAGTCCAAAGAGACGTGATGCAACAAGGCTTTCCAAGCACCTCTGGCTATCAGAGGCACATCCTCCCCAACCTCTCCTGATAAGGTGCTTTAAAGTATGCCCACAAACCTCATCTTAATGACCTAATCTGGTGTAGGTGGCTTGCCCTTTCAAATGATCCCTTCGTTTAATTTCCTCAACAACTGCACTCCACAAAAGCAAACATCCTGTCCTGTTTCCAGAGCCAGATCCCAGCTGTGGTGGGCAGCTGCCAGCAGCATGGGCAGGAGGGGTGCAGGGATCAGAAGGATGGGTTCAGCCTGTGTTGGGGAGCTCTACCAGCTATCTCATTAGGGAGCTGGTTCATTCACTGGAATTGGCCAGAAGTTATGGTAATGGACTCATGGTAATGGACTCATGGTTGTAAAGTGAAGTTTGATTGGCACGGCTTGAAGCAGCCAGTGGGGTCGTGGTGCTGCAGCCCCTGTGCCTATCCCACCCCTAAGATGGGGTTCCCATGCAAACAAGTAGGAGCTGAAAAAACAAGCTGCTAATTAGGCTTTGGGGGGCTAACAGCAACTGTACAGAAATCTTAAGTTTTTAACAAAGTCACCTAAGTTACACAATGTAGGATACTGGGGATAGTCACATCATCACTTACTATGCAACTCTTCCCTGCCTGACCAGCCTCAAGCCCCACGAAACAATATCCAAGTTGATGATTCACATCTCACATTTTCACAGTAGTCAGTAGCCTACATTTCTTAACCAAAAGCAGACAAATCTTAACAAACACTCCTATTAAAATTAGGATTCAATCTCTTTAAGGCACACTGACACTTCAGTAGCTTGCTGTCTCTTCCTATGAGGAGGAAGTCAACATCCAAAGCTAAATGGAGAGGAACAGCTGAGGTAAAGCCAAGGCTGCCACCTCCGGAACAAGGGCGGCTGTTTCACAAAAAAGAGAAAGAATTTCAAGAAAGAAAAGCACTAATTCTGACAGCACAAAACTACAGCCATGACACTTGGATCTTTTTAAAACACATTTGTGTATAGGTTTCCAAGTACTACTTATTCTTTTAATAGACATACAAATCTAGCCCCAGTAATAAAGAAGACTTACACTTTACATCTTCACTAGTTTCTATTTAAATATCTCTTTTATGTATAAGAATACCAAATCACTGTGGTTTCACTGGAGACAAGCAGGGGCTAATGCTCCATTTGTAGAAGATCTCAAAACAACACTAGCTGCCATTTTTAGTATCCCATAAATGATGGCACTTCTTGGAGTGTTCTAATACAGCCTTAGCCAAAGGATATTTTCATTCCAATCAATTACACTTCCTACATCTGACAAGCTCATGGCTACAGGACACCCATTCCAAGGTAAGGTCCCTGTGTCCTGACAGCACATACACATAAAGGAACTCGCTCTCTTAACTTTGGCTGATTTAGAGCAATGCTGAACTCCACATCCAACATCCACCATAACATCCAGTGTCACTGCTCTTGTGGCAGAACACACCTGAAGATATTTACTCAGATATGGCCACAGACCCAGTTTTCATAAGAGCAAGTATTCCCTTTGAAAAACAACTCCACAGAAAGAAGTTATGTATCTTGTCTGAACACCACATGCTTGGACACACTCAGGCTTCAGTCAGCACTGCAGCAACAAAAGTACAATTGTAGTGTTCTCGTTTCTGTTGGCTTCCCCTTGTTAGCTGGCACAGGTTAGAGCCTACTTGGTGCCTCACATCAATAACTGATGTTCAAAGTAAAATGCAGGAAAAAAAGGACGTCTTGATCTGCTCACAAGCACAGAGCAAGCACTTTATAATAGTCATGTTTATTCCAGGACACTCAGTGCCTGAGGGAAATTTGCTTCTAGAAATATTGCACTCAAATATTTTATAGTCACAGCAATACCCACAATCAAAATTTATTGCAACCAGCAACAGAGAACATCACTACTGCCCACCCACCTCATGCCAGTTCCCAGGTGAAGCTTACTTGTTTCCAGGCGTAACTCACACTGCTGGGTACAGGACACCTTTGGGTCTCCACTCCTTCGAGATCACCCTGCTGTCCCACCACCGACCCTCCAAACTCACCAAACTAGTGGGTCTGAACATTTAAAAGCTGAAATCAAGACATTTCCAAGGGCGAGTACCTACAACAGACATTGCCAACAAGCTCTGACTAGACTGCAGGAGCAAGGAAGAGAATTTGGAGAGCACAGCGTCTGCTCTGACACATCTGCCCACAGGGCACACAGAGAAGAGAGCCAGCAATGTAAGCAGAGAAATCTTTGTCCTTAGGTGACACCGAAGCAATCGACACATGCCAAAATTGTTGTGCAAT